>JASSUY010016260.1:9688-21815 GCA_032466535.1 Forpus xanthops | reverse complement strand
AGATCATCTAGTTCCAACCCCCCTGCCATGGGCAGGGACACTTCCCACTAAACCACGCCACCCAAGGCTATGTCCAACCCAGCCTTGAGCACCGCCAGCGATGGAGCATTCACAACTTCTCTGGGCAACACATTCCAGTGCCTGTGTCTTAGAAAATCTACTACTTGGACAAAAAATTTCAGAAACATCAGCATGTCATTTGCAGAAAAAACACTAATATATTATACAAGTACATTATTTTCCAGACACACAACATAAAGTATATAGGTTTTAGGAACATTAATTATTAAAATTAGTGTGGCATCTCTACAAATGAAGAAAGATCATAAGTAAGGTATTTATTAATTTCAAAGTAAAATTAGGGATGTAAATTATCCCATAAATCAGGCATCTTGACTTCTGACCATAACCCTATGGTATAATATAAAGGACTGAAGTTCTCAGACATGCCCTCAAATGGCGTAGGGCAACATTACTTTAAGAGATACTTGTTCTTTGTGCCTCTCATATCCAAATATCCACAAATAAATGCCATACACAAGAGAGAATCCTCAAGGAAGCATTACGATCAACCTGGATTTATTAAGTTTTTGAAGGGCAGGCATGTTTTCTTCTCGAGTTTTACAGCTGATAGAAGCTATGAATCCTGCTTTTTGGCTGGGGAAAAAAAAAAAAAAAATCATATTCAAGAGGACCCCACCTTTCAAATTGACTGGAATGGGTTGCCCAGGGAAGTTCTGAATGCTCATCGCTGGTGGTGTTCAAGGCCGGGTTGGACATAGCCTTGGGTGGCATATTTTAGTGGAAGGTGTCCCTGCCCCTGGCAGGGTGGTTGGAACTATATGATCTTGAGGTCCTTTCCAACCCTAACTATTCTATGATTCTATGACATTATGAAATTACAGAAACCTAATCAGACAGAAGAGGAAATAAATTTTTACTGCATTCTTCCCACCCTACCCCCTCATTATTTATGGGGAAAATAATGACCAACTCTAGAACTCTTTTTCTTCCCTCCTCCCACTAGTTGTAGCTTACACAGCCCCAGGAGCTTAGTCAAACTTAAAGGATGAACCTGCCAAAAGAAACACAAGTTGATATGCGACCAATGTTGAAAGGGCAGAATGACTAGATAGATCTTTAATCTTGCTTTAATAAACACCCTTTAAAAATGTCTCTTCACAGAGAAGAGTTCAGACCATGTTGATCGGAGCCAGTTGTGCCTCTGGAGCAAAATAAAGCACAAACAAAGCTAGCACTCATGCTGGCTTTGCACTTATGATGCAATTGCACCCCTGAAACATAACTCACCTAATACCGTGGAAAATGAAGTAATAACGTAACTTAAGAGCTGTCCAGCATCTGCTTCCCAGCCTCAGTTTTGTGGTTTTTTGTACCACAAAAGTAAGAAGGATAAGAGACTTTTTAGAATATTCTATTAAATGTTTTCATATTTCGTGCAGGGTGATAAAGCAGTACTGCTCTGTAGCTAAGCCTTGTGAAGCTAACTAAAAAGACTAGATGTTGGCTCCAGTCCTCCTCTCATGCTTAAGCTGTGCAAATATTTGGAAAGCTGTTTTAGCTTACTTTCTCAGGACTTCTCTTGCATTAATAGAATCCCTGCTTCCACAGAAGCAGCATAACAGAATCAGCGTCTGGGCACACTGGGTTTACTAAGAAGAATAAGGAATTCAGCTTGCACTCTGTATGTCAGAATGAATTTACCTGGTCTTGGGATGTTGTGGGTAACTTTAAATATGTTAATGGGACCAGTGGGAAGAACAGTAGAGTTGATTTTATCACCAACATAATAAGATGAGCACCTTCTTGAATAAATAATTAATTGACTTCATATTACTTTAGATAAAAGATGATGTCTTGAACGTGAGACATGACTGTGCTTCCAATAACCTAAGCATTAGGCTGCTCTAATTCTGAATGTAATGCTATAATCAAAGTATTACTGTTCTAAATGAATACCTAATTATTTCTACAAGAAAATGCAGGTAATGGACGGTGATTTGATTCATGAAGGTATTACAGGTCTGATAATGAAAGATCATTTACAATATTGTACAATAAGAAGAAAGAACAGTGAGAAACCATACAGGACCATTGCCTACCAAGAAAACATTTGGAAAATTCTGCAGAAGAGAATTGTGAAGAATAGATTGTTCCCTCATAACAATCATCACTCTATCAGTCAACCCTTTAAAATATCTGAAGTAACAAAGATTTCTAAGGCTTTCCTCAGGAAGTTATCCCACAGTCTAGTCAGGGACAGTACCTTAAAACCAAAGCAAAATGACAACAAAGAAACAAAACAAAGCAAAACACAGAAGATTAGCTCTGAAATTTGCACTCTGATGACAAAGTAAGGAAAGGAAATATGGAACTTTAACCACCTAGTGGAGGCAGTAATGCTCAAAAGTTATGAATAAAACGTCTCTCTTTCACTGTACTAAAACTAGTCCACTAACAGGTTCAACCAACATATGGATGCTACATTTCTGCTTCAACTCTGGGAAGCAAAAAGTAACTGCATGTATGAATCCACAAACCCAGCCATGATTGCTTGACAGCTGTTCTGTCAAATGCCAGATTGGGGGATGGGGGGGGGAAGTAAACCAAAAAGGAGGAAATGAGTAAATACTGATTTTTTTGGTATTTATTTACAATAATCTTGGAATGCTTTGATGAAACAGTTAAAAATTCTACTTTGCCACTTGCAAGGATGTATTGAACTACCTACCAATTTTGATAAGTGCACTTAATTGCCCCTTCCAGCTTCGTCTGGTTCTGCAGTTTCCTCACATGTAAGAACCACTAGTGAATTCAGTAGGATTTCAGAAGATCTGAGTATTCACAAGATTACTCTATGAAATAACAGCACTACCTCATCACAAAATGAACTGACCACCACAAATACCAAAGGTTAACAAACCTGACTAGTACAAAGGGATAAGCAAATTTTGATGTTTAGAATTTGCACACAGAAAACCATCAGTTCCATGTTTGTTAAACTGGAATCAGAATATGTAATCATCTCAGCTAAAATTCTCAATCATTTAATAAATTCACACATATAAACACTTCTCCATAAAGTTACCTAGTTTTAGATTTAATAGTTGTTTTTGTTTTTCTTTTTTATATTGGCAGTCTGTGGCCAAAATGTCTTTCTCACTTTAACAAAGAAGCAAACATTTCACCATACAAACTACAAGCATGGTATAAAATAAAAGACCATTTTTCATACCTGAGTCTGGGAATTAGGTACCAACTTGTACACATTCTGGAGCTGTCCGTTTACTTTTTTGCCTGATTCGACAGAAAAATAATTACATAGAATTATTATTTTTTGTTTTGTTCAAAGCAAAGCAAACCAATTTTTTTCACCTTTTTCAATAGCTAAGAAAGTTAGGAGGCTTAAATACAATGTATAAAAACACACTGTGTAAGAGTTTTGTTTGATCCCATTTCTCCAGATTAATTACATCACCTGCAATAACTCCTTTTCACATTTTAACAGAGAGGAAATTAAATGTATTCTTGCTCTACAGCCGGAAGTAGGAGAACTGAAGTTGTCATGGGGCCCCACTAAGGAGAACTCAGAGGTGCCTAAGAGGATTTTTCAATAAAATTAATGTAACCACAGCACTAATAAGCAAGGAAGAAACTTGAAAGGGAAATTTCTGCATCCCATCTCTCAGGCTGGTACTAGGATGGGCAAAAAGCAGCATACTTTAAAGTCTCCAATAGTCTTGTGCTTGTAAGTGCTCTTCTAAAAGAAATACAGACTTATCATTGGCAGTGCAGTGCAGGCATATCACTTCTCTTTGGATCTGACACGATTTCCTTTACCTCAGAATATAAAAAAAGTAACCCAGGGATTTAATACCTGAAATTTTTCTCTTATGCTTTTACACCTAGCTTCTTAGTATTAGAAACTTCTTGTAATGCAGATGCAGGATAAACAATCCCTCCCAGCACCTCTTATATTCTAACATGATACTTCACACTTCATCTACATCTTCCACCTTTACACCTTACTGCTCCTTTTGCCAACAGGCATGTGAAGATGACTCGTTAAACATTACCCCATGTCTTCATAATTCCATCCAAAACAAATAAACATTAGGAAAAAATCAACGATAAATATCAATTGAAACACATTTAAGTTGGCAATCTACCTTGAAAAATCAGTGTTTCAAAGTGCTTGATACTTCTCAGGAACTATTTGCTTAACAACAAGGGAAAGCTGACAAAAGTTTCACACAGATTTAATGAGAAAATCATGCTAAGATGGTCAGAAATAATATACTTTCATTTCCTTTGATAATTTTTGGTTAAGTAAATGTTGAACCTTCACCATGACTTTGATATCTAGCTTGAATAATGAATTAAACACAGATTCTCCTCCCAATTCCCCCCAACATGTTTAGTATGTAGCAAAAATTTGGCCTGTGGAGTCAATAAATAAAAGGACATGCAAGAGGAATTTCAGTTTGTAGTCATTTATGTATTCTACAGTAAGGAAAGAAAATCCATAGTGAAGGAGGTGCGGTTTAGGTTGAAATGCTTCTTAATATATGAAAAAAACTTGAATTGCTACATGACAGTAGTTAAAACAGGTTAAAAAGTTGACATTTTTGCTGTTCAGTAAGCTCCTATGCAGAAAGATGGCTAAAAATGCATAATAAATATTCACTCTTTTTACTGCCTGCAGCTTCTTTATCTACCTACTATGCACTGACATTATGAAAGGCTTGAATCCAACAGCTGCTTACAACTTTCAGATTAGAAGATAATTTAACAGTAGAACAAAATGCAGACATACAGGTAATAGTAAGCTCCTTGGATTTAGTTGCTTCAGAAGCATCCACCAAATACACAAGTCTACATTCTAGTAAAAAGAAATCTCATCTACATAGAATATGAACTCTTACCAGAAAGTGTCAACCAAACTAAATCTGTCTTCATAACTTACAAAAACCATTCTTCTAGCCTATTAAAAATGCATAGTCTGTAAAAAATAGCATTTAGAAATACATTCTATGCAAACAGCTGGTCTATTGATGCCAGTGGACATTTCAATTAGTCTTAAACACTGTATTAAAATATAAACACAATAAACTCTTCACTGCCTCCTATTTTAAATGCTCAAATATATTCTAGCACTTGTTCTACAGATTACTTTAAAATATTTAAATGTAGGAAAACAAGCCATTTACTCATCCCCCTTTAGAGCTACACAGTGCTTTCTTCTTGTGAGGCAGGTATGGGAAAAGACTACCATGCTTCTCCACATTAAGTTCATGCTTTAACAATGGCATTATTCTGGATTGCAAAAATGACTCTATGAGCATTGAGCAGGTACTTCAAAGTTACAGCTTTCTAATTTATGAAGAAGGCCTGCAGACTTCATTAGGGAGCATGAGGGCTTTTGCAGTGTTACAAGTTCTTATCCCTTATCCTCAAGTATATTGAGCTATGTAACTTGCCTACAAATTGAAAATGGAAACTTCACATGAATAACAGTCTCACGAGAATTCCCATTTTTCACATTTTGAGTCAAGGTAGAAGTACCAAGTACAGTCATTTTCAGCATCTTCTGATCAACATCCTACTCATAAATACCTTTCTGCAAGTGTCTGAGGAAAATAAATGAAACCAGAGAGCGTCTGTGAAGACACCTCTTCCTCTCATTAAAAGGGGGAAGCTGCCTATTTCCTCCAATGATAGCAGTGGTTCTTTAGCAGTGCATGCTTTTTCAAGGGTTAATTTGGTGTCAGTTTACCTGCATTGTCTCAGGAATTTGGAGAAAAAGCTTAAAATATGACTGAAAGAACAGCCAGACACTGTACACAGTTTACATGAAAACCTAAATAAAAACATACACGATGGTGTACATTTCAAACTCAATTTACATAATTCTGTGACTAAAAATTATTTTCAAATGCAACTTTCCAGCAAAGCAATAAAGGGCCCAACCTGCCACAGATAGTCTACTATTTGCAATAAGAGAACAATTCTTCAAAGAGGAGCTGGCAGTTTTTCAAACACAGAATATTTCTAGTTACACTAATTCCTACAGAATTTATTAGGGGCATAAGAAATAGCATTTAAACCTGATCAGTAGCTTACTTTACCACAGTAGAGGAAAAAATACTGTCAAACTGAGTAGCTGTTTGATTAATAAATGTCAAATACTTACTAGACAGAACTGTCTTATGATTGAAAGTCTTGCTCCAAATACTATCTTCTTGATTGTCTTTAACTCCAAATTCATAAAGCGTATTTGGCTTCAGATTGTCCACCACTGTCTCCGTAACTGGGCAAAGCTGAAAAACCCATTTCTTGTCTTTACCCTTTTCTCTGTAGCGAACGGTATAGAACCTGCTCAACAGAAAAAACAAAACAAAACAAAACAGTATTCTGCACAAAGAGACTCATTGCAACCATTTTTGTTAGGAATTACTGAAACAGTTTCTACCCACCATTGCTCTTGTTCTTTCTGGACCCTTATGGTTATCAAATATCAGAAAGCCAGAATACCTTCCCTGCAAATGCAGTGCCAGCCCAGTCATTTTCTGGATATATTCCCCATGATACAGGCCTCAACAATATGACTGTTATACAAAGAGCAAACAGACAGTCTCCTTATTCACAAACAACCATGTGCATGAGGTTCTGACCACAAACTGCAAGACCATTTTGCAAGCAATTCCTTTGATTCTGACATAATGCAGGTCCGCAATATGTATTATATTATGGTGAATGAAGCATCCTATAGATAGCTAGGAGCAGCCTGATGCTCACAGGCCCTTGTTCTCATGGAGGAATTCAAACACCCTGATATCTGATGGAGGAATGACACTGCCCGGCAGAAACAATGCAAGAAGTTCCTCGACTGTGTGGAAGACAACTTCCTTCTGCAAGTAATAGAGGAGCTGACAAGGAGAGGTGCCATGCTTGACCTCGTGCTCACCAACAGGGAAGGGCTGATAGGAAATGTGATGCTCCAGGGCAGCCATGGTTGCAGTGATCATGCGATGGTTGAATTAGAGATCCCCAGGACAGTGAGAAGAGCGTGCAGCAAACTCACTTCCCTGGACTACAAGAGAGTAGACTTTGGCCTCTTCAGGAACCTGCTCAGTAAGATTCCATGGGATACAGCTCTAAAGGGCAGGGAAGCCCAAGACTGTTGGTTGATATTCAAGAATCACCTGCTGCAAGCTCAGGAGCAATGCATCCCAACTAGAAGAAAGTTCTGCAGGAAGGCCAGGAGACCTCCTTGGATGGATAAAGACCGGCTGAGAGGAAAATTTGAAGGAAAAAAGCTGGAAGCAAGGACAGGCAGCCTGGGAAGACTACAGGGATGTTGTGCAGGAAGCCAGGGACCAGATTAGGAAAGCTAAGGCCAAGTTAGAATTTAACTTGGCTAGGGATGTTAAGGATGGTAAGGATAAGAGGAAGGGATTCTATAAGCACATAGCAACTAAAACACAGGCTAGGGATAATGTGGACCCTTTTCAGAAGTTCTCAGGAGAGATGGCTATCATGGATTTGGAGAAGGCTGAGGTTCTTAACAACTTCTTTGTTTCAGTCTTCACCAGCAAATGCTCTAACCACACCACACAAGCCTTGGAAGGCAGACGCAGGGACTGTGAGAATGAAGACCCTAGGCACACTGTAAGAAAGGATCTGATTTGAGACCATCATAGGAACCTGAACGTATGCAAGCCCATGGGACCTGGTGAAGTCCATCTACGGGTCCTGAAGGAGCTGGTAAATGAAGGTACTAAGCCACTGTCCATCATATTTGAAAAATCACGGCAGTCGGGTGAAGTTCCCAATGACTGGAAAAAGGAAAATGTAACCCCCATTTTCAAGAAGAGGAAAATGGATGAGCCGGGGAACTACAGACCTGTCAGGCTCACTTCTGTGTCTAGCAAAATCCTGGAGCAGATTCTCGTGGAAGGCATGCTAGGGCACATGACAAACAACAAGGTGGTTGGTGACAGCCAGCATGGCTTCACTAAGGGGAAATCCTGCCTGACCAATCTGGTGGCCTTCTATGATGGGGCTAAGGCACTGGCAGATAGGGGTAGAGCTGCAGATGTCATCTACCTGGACTTGTGCAAAGCGTTTGATACTGTCCTGCATGACACCCGTGTCTCTAAGTTGGAGAGACATCAATCTGATAGGCAGACCACTTGGTGGATAAAGAACCTGGCTGGGTGGCCGCACACAAATAGTTGTGCTCAATGGCTCAGTGTCCAGCTGGAGACAATGGCAGGTCAAAGGAAGTAATCCTGCCCTTTTACTCTGCTCTCGTGAGACCTCACTTGGATTGTTGTGTGCAGTTCTATGTCCTCAACATAAAAAGGACATGGAACTGTTGGAACAAGTCCAGAGGAGGGCCACGAGGATGATCAGGGGACTGGAGCAGCTCCTGTATGAAGATAGGATGATAGAGTTGGGGCTGTTCAGCCTGGAGAAGAGAAGGCTGCGTGGAGACCTCATATCAGCCTTCCATCCAGTATCTGAAGGGGGCCTATAGGGATGCTGGGGAGAGACTCTTCATGACGGACTGTGGTGATAGAACAAGGGGTAACGGGTTCAGAGTTAAACAGGGAAAGTTTATGTTGGACCTGAGGAAGAAATTCTTTAGTGTAAGGATGGTGAGGCACTGGATTGGGTTGCCCAGGGAAGTTGTGAATGCTCCATCGGTGGCAGTGTTCAGGGCCATGTTGGACAGAGCCTTGTGTGGCATGTTTTTATGTGAGGTGTGCCTGGCCATGGCTGGTTGTTTGGAACTAGATGATCTTCAGGTCCTTTCCAACCCTAACGATTCTATGATTCTAACTAGTTAACCTAACCATGAGTCAAATTAAGGAGCGTAAGGAAGCCTCAACAAAGTTCTCAAAATCTTCTATATCTACCCAGGGGAAAGTGTTCCCCTCAGAATTAGTCCAAGATATACTAAAGGGAAAGGCAGTAATAGCTGGCATTTCTATTATAAATGTGATCCCATTCTGTGTTCCATTAGGTATTGCCCACACTTCAAACAAGAAAGTAAACCACATTACTTTCAGCAGTTTAAATTAGTAACATGATGAATTACTAACAGATTATGAAAATAAAAATATTTCTACAGAATTTCCCAATTCAATCAAGCAGCACCTCTCTAAAAATGTGTGAGTGCAATGTTAATCAGTAAATAACACAAAATAAATGGTGAGAGTTATAGCACAAGAGCTCCACTGATTTCTAGCATCTCACTTTCCATATATGGGCTGAATCACTGCTAGAGTGGGGCAGAAAAAATCTCAGAGAGGTTTGCCAATTTTTTAATCCAAATTTAAGTGTAAATTTTTACACATAACTTTAATAAAACATATCCATTATCCATATTTATCTTGCTTTTACATCAGGTAAAAAAAGAATGAATTCCATCCAATTGCATTTTTCCACGCATCAATAGAGCAAATTAAGGCCATAAATCAAACACAACTCTGAACCACCACATATGTGCCCAATAATCATTCCAGAGCAAAAAGAAGAAATTTGGCTTGTGGGATTTAAGCCAGATATTATATAGGAAAATACATGTAGAGAAAGGGAGGCACTTTAAGAGAGTTACAAAAATGTAATCAACTTGAAAGGTATCAAAGGTCCAGATTAAAGTGAGTTAATGCGCCAAACATAATACTGCCAATGAATAAAACAGCTTTTGCCCAAGCTACAGAAACACACTTCCAGAGTAACACATATGCAGAAAATGGCTGTCAAGTACAAAGAAACTCATCTTTCATTATTAAAATACAACCTAAGACAAGTGCCAATCATGGAAAATATTTTCATACACAAAGATTCACTTTGTTTACATATTTTATCTCAGAATAGTCAAATTTATTTTCCTGGCACCAAAAAAAAACAGGCTCTCGTGGTTTAGTTGCTACAGTTTAACTCATTCAGGTATTTTACCAGGTTATGAAATTAACATCATGGCTTACATAACTCTTTCCATCAGCTATACTACTTTGCATTCAAAACAAGCCATAATCTAACCCAAAACTTGGAAAGGAAATAAATATGACAAGTAGCGACTATCCTCTCTCATCTTACTGATTCCTGGGCTGCCAAGTAACAGTTTGCATCCTTATTTCAGTGGGCTGTGATCTACTCACATTTCAGATGCCAACCAGTTGGACTGACAAAGAATCTTTAACAAGAAATTATCAATAGCACAAAACCAAAAATTTCTTCTCCTTTATCCTTTTAATCAATGCATACAGAGTCACACAGACTTTAACAGACAAGAAAACCTTACTTGAAATTTCTGTCACTATCTTGCAAAGGATGTAACATTAATAAACAAATCTATCTGCAACATAAGTGCATCTTGCTGGACTTCATACAGACTATTGGTAGGGGGTTTAGAATAGGTAGATAGACCTATGATGAAAATGTGAATCACAAGTAGAAAAAGCTTCCTTCTCATCTTGCCCAAAAGAGGAAATTTTATTTGTTTTAATTTTCGTCCTTAGATTTTCCTACCTGCTTCAGTTGAATGGGATAGAAACAAAGTGATTGCATGTGATGGAAAGAAACCAGTGTAGTGATCCATTTTGATTATTGAGCAGTCTGAATTAATAGATGTATCTGAAATTATGAGGAAAAAAATCTGTCCAAAAAACTTACCCATAATAAATAGGCTTTTAAGTGGCTGCTCCCACTTGCTTCTACTGTTGAAAATATATTTCACTGTCTCCACACCTACAACTTCCTTCTCCCTATTTGTTTGCTTGTTTTTGTTTGAATTAAATAACTAAATTTAATTAATGAATTAAAATACGGAGAACACTTGCGTAGCAAAAAATATCTTTCATTACGATTCAAGACTATTAAAAATCTGACAAGATGTGCCACACTATGCCATTAGAAATAGAAACATATAGCATATAAAATATGTGCTCTCGACTCCAATATTTCCAAGCCCACAAAAACTTCACCAAGTGTGTAATTATTTCAATGGAAGCTTGTCACCGATACTAAAAACACTGACTGATGATAGAATTTCCTCAACGATTTCAATAAAAGCAACCAAAATAAAGTTCCATTTTACAACTTGCAAGTCACAATTTTTTGAGTATTAATAACATCCAAATTGTAAACATGCCCTTCTGGGGAAATGCAGTCATTTGTTTATAGTGTATGAATACAGAAATGTCAGGTTTTGTCATCAAAGAATAACAATTCATTGTTAAACCTGACCAACAAGCTGCCAAATAAAGCTCAATTTCAGTTCGTGCTTGAGAACATTCTAATGATTAAATTCTGTTATCATTTTAATTTCTTCCTTTCTCAAATCTTCCTTTCAGAAAAAAATACAGTATCAACCAATAAATATATATAACTGAAACCATGAGAAAGTAATAAAATCCAGCTACTGCTTGCATATTGCTGCTAATAGAAGCAAAATTCTATGATGGATAAGCAAAACATTTTTTTCATGACACTGCCTTGAGAAGAATTTGACTGAAATTTTTCCAATTTAACCTAATCTCTTCTTAGCCAGATTTCCAGAAAATGCTTGTACAGGCAAATATTTGGGCAAAAAAAATTACATACTGAAAATCTTATAAAGCAGATGGTTTTATGAGATTTCCAGATTAGTTCAGTTTGTATAAATATCATGGGTTTACTTGGAATCATATCCAAACCAGAACTCCAAACAATTTAATCATGACTATTCTAGTCACACATAACAGTAAACAAGCAATTAAGCTTTGGAGATATAAGAACATTTCTGTTCTGTGATTTTGTGTTGCCATAGATAAAAGATTATAAAATTCATTTCACTTTAGTGCACAGGAATGTAATCAGACATATACATATACATAGAATCATAGAATCATAGAATAGTTAGGGTTGGAAAAGACCTTAAGATCATCTAGTTCCAACCCCCCTCCTATGGGCAGGGACACCTCACACTAAACCATGCCACCCAAGGCTATGTCCAGCCTGGCCTTGAACACTGCCAATGATGGAGCATTCACAACTTCCCTGGGCAACCCAATCCAGTGCCTCACCACCCTTACAGTAAAGAATTTCTTCCTCA
>JASSUY010016256.1:0-21338 GCA_032466535.1 Forpus xanthops | reverse complement strand
TCCCTGCCCATGGCAGGAGGGTTGAAACTAGATGATCTTAAGGTCCTTTCCAACCCTAACTATTCTATGATTCTATAATATGCTCCTGCTCCCTCAGGTTGAGCACAAAGGTAATTCAGTGGTTAAATCTGAAAAATGAATGGACTGAGAGTGATGAGGATCTATCTAATGCTTCTGCCTTCTGAAATGCCTTTTGAGATCAGGGCAAAAAAATGTCTTTTGCCCTTTAGGAAGAATTAAAAATAATTAAATCAATTATGACAGTAATACTGGAAGAAAAAGTCCAGGTGCCATATGGTGTTATGGTATATACAAGCACTGCAAAGATGATCACACACTAAAGTGAGTAGAAATTTACTGCTGGGATGTTACTGTATTCCCTGATATTGCAGTAGTGCCTGGGAGCCTTATTCATGGACCATGTCCACAGTTAAGAGCAAAATGCCATGCCGAGAAGAAAAATTAAGAGATCCCAATGTCGGTGGGGATCATTGTAAGCCTCAGCCACCTAACATACTTCAGCTAAATCCTATGTTCTTGCAGGTAGGAGCATGGTTTTCTTCGTTAAGAAAAACTTTTAGGATTTGAGTTATTATATCTGCATTTGGGTTCATACTTAAAAGATGAATCTTGCCAAAGACACACAATTCTCAGACCTCTTCACATGGTGGAAAATCTGGAATGTTTCTAATATGTCAGCCAACATGTACACATTTTGTGTGAACAATGCTCAAAGAGTGATGGGTGGAGGCTGCTGCCTTGCACAGGAGGTGCTGTCATGGAGCTGTTGATGCTTACCTAAAAATATGTTTGAATGGTAGTATTCAGAAGAGTTTACCTTTTATGTTCTATTTTTGGCCCTGTTTCTATGTCTTTGGATATAATTCTGCATCAAATTCTGTGCTGGTAACTCATAGTATCTACTCTTAGCCTTCATCATTGCTTTTCTTTCTTTCCCACCACCAGCTCTTCTTTGCAAACAGCCAGCCCCAGTCACTTTTGCTTTAGCCAGACTCAGCCTGCAGCCTGCCAGCTTTCAGCTGACTCCTTGACTTCTGTTAAATATCGAGGAAACAAGGGCCGTTTTTCACTGGCTTAGATTATTTTAGTTGTAAGCTCTCAGTAGGCCTTTTTTTTCGCTTCTGGTACAGAACTTGACACCTGAGAGAGAATATGATAAGAAACAAAAATCATCATCTGCTGAACTGTCAACACGCTCAAGTATGTATATCCAAGGACAGTAGTCCTGCAACTGCAGACCACTTCTGAAAATTTGGCCTTGGTCTCTGTGAGGCACAAAGGTCTTTGAAAATCTTGCACTACACATATAAATGCATTGAATACACAGCAGCGCAGAGAAAATGCTCAATTCACAAAGAGAAATGCTTGAGGCTAATGGTGCATTGTGCTAGAAATGACCCTGTGAGCTAGTCACAATCCTTGCTAGTGCAGGCAGCTGTGCTGTAAATCCTAAATGTAAACTGATCGGCATCAATGTAGCTAAGCAGTTTAGGTGCCCTTAATAAAAGTTGTTCTAGTCCTCTGGGGATCTGCAACCTTTGCCTAATATTCAGGATAAATTTATTAATGGTTAGTGTCTATCCATTTGTTATTGTAGTAGTGGTGTTTTTTAGTTTAATTTGGTTTTAGCTTCTGCTAAGTTTGTAGAAACTCAGACTGATGAGTTTATAGAAAGCAATCAGAATCCTCACAACCTTTATTCTCTTAGGGTAAACAAGACAGCATCTTTTAATCTCATTTCAGAAGATAGATTCTTCATTTCCTTGATTATTGTAGTCCTGTTACAGACTGAATTAATCTTCCTTGCATCTGGATGCCCAGGACTGCATATTGTATTCCAGATGGCCTCATCATAGTCTTGTTCTCTAAAAAAGCCTCACAAGGGACATTTGAAACCAAATTACTTTTACAGCTATGATTGAATATTCACGCCAGAATTTTCTTCTTTTCTGCCACTTATAATGTTTATTTGCTTATTTTTATTTTATTTTATTTTATTTTATTTTATTTTATTTTATTTTATTTTTTTTCATTAGTTCAAGACCATAGCTTTGTCCTGTCTACAGGTTTCCCCATACCCAAGTAAACTTTTGAAGCACAGGGGCCTTGCTGCTCATATAGTTACTGTACTGACACAGCCAGTCATTCTAAGAAGCTGATTAATGGTTAAACTGATGCTGGGTGTGTCTGTCCTTCCCTATTGACTATAGAAGGAGCGCGGGAATTTCATGTTCCTGACCTGGGTTACTTAGTTAGGTGGGCGGGCTCCTGCCCTTTGCCAGATTTGCAGTATGCGCCGCAAAATTTCATCTGCTCTTATGACCCAGCAGCATCCGTTTTCTCATATACTTTCCAGTTCCCACCATGGCAGCATATTTGCTGGAACTGATGCAGGACAAGTGATCCCTGACTGTAAAACGGCCTTAAATTGGCTTTCTCTGACCAAAAACTGCATTCTTGGTTCCCTAGAATGTTAGTGGTTCAGCTGCCTTTTCCCTTAACATGATTATATCCTGCTTCTATGCAGTAATTTTCTATTTCATATCTTCATTTGTGCAAGTCATTATTTTCACTTTGTTCCATGTGAACTTCTTTTTTGGGCTATTCTGACCACCAACTTCTCTACTTTCCTTTTAAACAACTTATTTTTTTCTTGTCCTACTATTTACACAGAAAAAGTTCCTTTTGCTGAATGTTTTACTTTCCCCGGTGAAGTCTAGCTCACCTTGAGTTTTGGCAGCTTTTACTTTATTTCTGTGGTTAATGAAATACAGGTTTCTCCTTCCAATCCTTTCAGCTGTTTGTACAAAATATTACCTGGGAGGCAGTTCCTCATTTAATCTCTGAACTGCTCTATAGATTTTTCCCCTCCCTCTAATTCATTGTGCACAATGCTGTATCTTTGATTTTGAGTCCTTTCAGGCCTTTTCACATTCTGGGTTCTAGAATTTAGTTCAGTTAAACAGTCATCTTAATTCCCCTGAATTCTGCCTGTCCAGAATAGTTTTGATATCCCTGAATTCTGCTGCAAAAATCAAAGTTAGATCTGCACATGCGAACCTCATGTTAGTCTGTCTCTAAGGTATCTCTCAAAAAAGTGTATTTCTAAATATTAATTTTATTCCTTAATGATAACCGTTTGAGTGCTTCTGCAAGTTAGTGCTAGTTGAGCTTTTCAAAGTACTTTTTCTCAGTGATGTGGATCATATCCCATTTACAAATGTGTGGACCTTTTCTGTGCACTGATCTCCTGGTGACTTTGTAGTGACTAAGCAATCTCCTTTGATTACACTCCCTGCTTTGTGTAGAAAGTGTCTTCAATAGATACTTGATAAAAATTAGTAACAAGTTAGGAAGAAAAGAAGTAAACTTGTGTTCTGTTACACTTCTAACTGTGGGTGTATGTAGCTGTTCCCAACCCAGACAGTGAAATAGTTCCAACCTAAGCAGTATCCCACATTTCTATTTATTGGATTTTAGTTACCTTTTCTATTGTATTAGAAGAACTGTGGAAGAAAATACTTATACCATGGGAAATGTTCTTCCAGGCCATTCACATCACTATGAAATGAACACTTTCTCAGATCTTCCTCTGGGTTTATAAATACAGCTTAGACAGAGTTATATCTCTTGGTTTCGTGGGGAGGGAATGAAAAAATGGATATTTTTTATTTAGATCTCATCTCACTGGGTGATCTTCAATTAGATTAAGCTAATTGCATTGAAATGATGGGGTGAGTAGCAGCAAAAGAAACTTGGAAAATTTAGGAATTCACTTTTGTCATGGTTTAAGCCCAGGCAGTAACTCAGCTCTCCCTCACTCACACACATTTTTCCCCCTTGTTCCCAGGGGGATGAGGAGAAGAATCTAAAGGATGAAAATCATGCTGACTGAGATTAGAACAGTCCAGTAACTAAGGTATAACACAAAACCACTACTGCTACCACCAATAATAATCATAATAAGGAAA
Source organism: Forpus xanthops (assembly GCA_032466535.1). NCBI lineage: Eukaryota > Metazoa > Chordata > Aves > Psittaciformes > Psittacidae > Forpus > Forpus xanthops. The sequence goes on along the minus strand of JASSUY010016256.1, from coordinate 17,346 downwards.
ATAACAAGGGGAGAGAACATTAAAAGGGGAAAAGAAAAAGGAAACAATAAAAACAAATGATGCCAAATACAATTGCTCACCACCCGCTGACTGATACCCAGCGCCACCCGAGCAGCAATCTGGGCCTTCTGGGCAACTCCCCCCAGTTTCTATACTGGGCATGATGTGCTGTGCTGTGGAATACTCCTTTGGCTAGTTTGGGTCAGGTGTCCTTTCTCTGCTTTCTCCCAGCTTTCCCTCCTCCCTGTCAGAGCATGAGATTGAAAAGTCCTTGATCAGAGTAAACATTACTTAGCAACTAAAACCGCTGGTGTGTTATCAGCTTTGTTCTCAGATTAAAGTTGAAAACACAGATACTAAGAAGGAGAAAAATAAATGCTACAGCTCAACCCAAGACAACTTGTTAGGTTTACAGTGCTAGCCACAGAAAATTACTATCCTAGCTCTATTTTTTCTTACTATTTCTTACTCAATTAGTGAGCAGAGGATCTTTAAAACTCAAGACTTGAGCTAAAAATCTTCCTGTACAGGTAAGGCCTCAGTCAGACTTCTGTTTCCTGATGACATACAGCACATGTATGTGCTCATTTAAAATAAGCCATTGGTTACAGACTTTGGTTGACATCTTATTCAGTTGGCTTTGATTATTTAGTTGTTCTGGTGTGCTCGCTTACGTGTTCTCTCTCTCTCTCTCTCTCTCTTCTCCCTTCTTTTCCTCCTCCTTTCCACTGATATAAAAGCTAGGACCTTGGAGATCCATATTTGATCACCCAGTCAAACTTCAGTGGGATATATTTGACTTCTTTCACAGTTTATAACCTGGAATGTTTGACTGAAGGTAATTTTAGCTCCTTGAACTGTGTTAAAGCAGGGCTGGGATTTCAGCTATCCTTGTAGGAACGAATTAATGGGACATAAACATGTCACTTGGAAGTAAATATTTGCCCTTGGTTTTGGAAAGAAGGTAAATTTGAAGATTATTTTCATCCTCATAGGAGGAAAAAGATCTGCTACACCACCAGTTCCATGTACTTTTTAATTAGATTATCTAATCAAGATGCTTTTGATCTGAGCATTATTTTTCTGTATTACAGTCCAGGGGGACTGATCTGTCTCAGATTCAACTTCCCATGAATAAGTAGAAGTACATGGCTGAAAACAGCATGGTCTCTTAAACTACCTAGAAAATTCTCTTAAGAGCTGTTTCAGAACATGGGGATTAATCCTGCTTCTGTATTTCAGCTCCATTTCAATCCTTTAACTGTTTGCTTACAGTTTAATGGCTCTTCAGCCCATTCTGAAGGGCTTTTATGCAGACATCTGTGCATTTCAAACACTTAGATACTTAAGTAGAATACAAGCTGGTGATTTAAATTGAGTTGTGGGAATAGCACTGGGAAAGGCTGAACAAATAAAAGCGAATAGTTAATTCATCATTTTAATAGTATTTAGTTTGCTTCATAAAGAAAGTGGCAGTTTTTATTGCTCATACAAGGACTTATGCCACTATTATTAAAGAACGATGCTTCAGCTACTTCTGTTCAAACTACAGAATGTGACAAAACTCAGTGGACTGAATTCTACTTACTGTTTAGTACCTAAATGCCAACTAATAAAGTGAAGTGGAAAGGCAATGTTTGGAAGCAGCAATTGTAATATTTAAAACTTGATAGTAGGGAGAAGAATAATACCTAAACAAAAACATTTGTCTCAGCACGTTGAGACGTTAGGTGTTTCCAGATTCAAATCTGTTGACATTTATGACTCATATTGCATTAAAATAACAAGGTGTAATAGGATTAAAGCTTCATCAAAACACAGCTTTTGCTCTAAAAATTTCGGTTGGTGTGACTCTCAATCACTATGGGGAAATCTTGCTAGATACACTCCTAACTCCTCCTAAGCCTGCCACTGCTTTTCACCCAACATCTGCACTCAAAGTTTTAAAGAAAAGCTTATTTATTAGCACTGACAAATCATATAGGCTTGCACAGATTCAGGAGTTATGCTGCAAAAATGAAGGATGAGGAAGAGAGGTGAACTCCCTGGTTCTGGCCCAGAATGTCGTTTCACAAGTGTTTCCTCCAGAGACCTACAGTGTAGATAGCTCCTGGATGCTTCTGATTTGTGAAGTGGTATCCCTGGGCTGTTGATGTATTCTGTAGTCTATTTTTTGCTTTGAGTCACTGCTATACCTCATGGGAACTGTTGTTCATTCAGGGCAGATGGCTCAGAGATATCAGCAAGACAAGGACACACGTGACAAATTCCTGAGATACTTTGGTGCCATTTCTGACACAGAGTGTTCAGTTGAGTTTGCAGTTACAAACTGAACACCTTTTAATTACTTTCTAAATGAAAAGCTGAAGTTTGCCATTAAAAATCTGACACTTTCTGAGAAAAAAATCCATCATCATATTGGAGATCAAGCATCAGACTCGGTAATTTTCCACTGAAAAAGTCTTTAAACAGAACTTTTCTATTAGTCTTATAGAAGATCTTCTAGGCTTTTATTCTCTGTTTCTACCAAGTTAAAGTTATCCACTCCTGCAGAGATCAATGTGGGTGTCTGTCTGTCTTGGATGTATCTGAATCATATCCAAACTCTGATTAATCTTTAGTGATATGTTTACTCATGGTTTTCCTCCTTGCAAAGAGCTGGACATCTAACTGACTGCTGAGTCCCTCAGTATAAATGGAGTAGCAGTTTGCTAATGGGCTATGTGAAAAAAGGTGGAGCAGGAAAAACTGGGGGAGGTGGATACAGAAATATCCTGGTAATGTGCCTAACCAGGAAGGAATTAAATATAAGCTGTTCCTCTCTCAGATTTATTTTATTTTCATGGTTTACCCTTCTGGCTTCTAGATTGCATCAGCTTACATTTTCCAAACTGAATATCTTACTGAGACCAATAAAAGGTCTTAACAACAGAAGTATTGCACTAGTCAGGCCAGAAGTGCATCTAGCCTCCTATATGTTCAAGAGGTGGCCAGAGTAGTGTACAAGAACAGAGCAAGCATGAAGTTGTAATTTCACAGAATATCCTCTCAGCCTCTAGTAATTTGCAGTTTAAGGACTTTCTTACTTACAGATGGATACTACATCTAAGCAGTATCTTCTCACTTTCTTAATCCAGATGTGATTTTAGCATCCACAATATCCTCTGGCAAGTAGATCTTTAACTAGGTGCTATGTGGATAAGTACCTCCCAGTTTTTGTTTTGAATCTCTCAGTTGTTCCTGTCATTTGATGTCCTCTGGTTCTTTTACTGTCTGGGATGAGAAATCATTCCTGTTTGCTTGTTCCTTGCTTTCCCATGACTTTTCAGATGTCTTTCCTGACACCCCCGTCTCACTGCCATTTCTTCTACAAGCTGGAGAGTGCTGTTTGTATATTTGCACTTTGCATGGAACACTCTCCACAGTTGTTTAATCCTGTTGCTCTGGGTTCTATTTTGTTATCTTTTTTGAGATGGATAAACCTAAGCTGCATACACAACAGTCAACTTATGGATACACCATTACCTTTTACAATAACATAATAATGTTCCTATTCTGTTCTTTTTGGAGATACTGGTGGATGAAAAGCTAGTCAGGAGGCAACAAAATGCGCTCGCAGCCCAGAAAGCCAACCATATCCCTCACTGCATCAAAATACGCTGACCAGCAGGTGGTGAAAGACTGGAATAAGTTGCCCAGATAGGTGGTAGATGCCACATCCCTGGAAACATTTGAGGTCAGGCCAGGCTGAGTTCTGAGAAGCTTAATGTAGTTGAAGATGTCCCTGATCACTGCTGGGGTTTGGACTAGATGACCTTTAAAAGTCCCTTCCAACCCAAACTATTTTATGATTCTGTGATTTTAGGGCATGTGTGAGGTTAGAGCTGGGTTTCTGACATGCTGTCAGTCACAGCTCAGAAATACAATAACAACTTTATTGTCTTTATTCTGGTTGCCAGTAAGCACTACTAGGTAAATATCATGACTTTCACATCACACATTTCCACTGCAGACAATTACACTTGATGAGTATGAAGATATATATCCAGGGTTAAGCAGTTTGTTTAGACCTTTGATTGCATCGTGTACATTCATGTGTTGTGTTCATGTTATCCCATCCCTCTTACCCCATTCTTTTTTTATTTTTGGAGAAAATTTGTCTTTAGCTGTTGAAGACATCTGGGAAAGGTAAGGCTATGACATTTCTCCTGGATTCACCAGTCATCTGCTTGATATCCCAAGTATTGGGATATTCTTGGTATTCTGCTTAAGGACATGCACTGCCAACTTTAAAGCTCTAATTTTCATGCTTTGCTTAGTGTTTGGTTGGAGAAGAAGTGGAATAATTTGCTGTAATAATGAACTGTTCATGCCTGCAAAGTGAAATTAACACATTCATGGGCTCCCTTCCTTCTGCTGTTGGCACAGGCTGCTTTATTTAAGCTGATTTGCAGTGGGAGCTTATCTCTAGGTTGTGAGTGTGAGAGAAAAAGTAAATTAGCCTAAGCAATTAAAGTAATGCTCATGCAGGTGCAAAAAGCCTGCACAAAGCTCTATTTACTCTTGCCTTTAAGCCCTTTTAATCATCATTGCGGAGCTTAAGTTGTACATGAGGCTTTTGTGTGGTGTATTTCCCACATAGTGTATCTGAGTGCTTCTATGTCACTATAGAAATCCTCAGCCCTAGAGATACATTTGGTACCAAAATAGTTCTGGGCATCTTCTCAGTCCTTGATGGAATGAACCACTTCAGTAAAAAGTGTGTGAGTGGGACAGTCTCCAAGGTCATTCAAAGGTTTATAATACTGCTTAGTAGCACTGTAAATAATAATAATAATAATTCTGATCTGTGTAGTTCTACAAGCAATAAAGGCAGCAAATATAAAGACAGTAAAATAGTGGGAATCAAAGGTTTCTGAAAAGCATCTGGACTATCTTGGTAACTATCTGCACATCTAATGAAGTGTAAATCCCTGTGGAAATTAATATACCACTGGGATTGTCTTTTCTGCAACTTAATATAATTTCTTTTCTCTGCTAAAGGAATCTCCTTCTGTTTCCTTGCCCTACTGCTACTTCAATATTGAGCTGTTAAAGCTGTGTTGCAAGGTTTTCCCCAAAAAGCTTTATTCATGCTACTGAAATTCACAGTAAATGCTTATTTCTTTGTTTTGTGATGTGTCCTAAAAAGTGAGGGATTTATCTATTAGGTTTACATTAGTGGTGGCCCGAGGGGGCAATTTCAGACAGAAATTCAATAATATTTTCTGCAGCAAACTCCTCCTTGAAGAGCAGAAAGATCACGAGGCTGTGGAACTGATGCATCTGTTCTCTGCTAAACTACAAGAAAACAACAACCTTAGCCCACTTATTTTGAAAAGCTTTATGTATAAGCAAATATTTGAACAATGTGTACTCTATTACTGGAAGAAGGGTATCTAAAATTGACTGAGTCATAGACTTAAGAGTTTAAAGCTAATGATAAATCAGATAATATAATCTCATCTATAAATTAGTTAATTGAATTCCAGTCTTTCATTAAGACCAATATGTGTTGGCTGAGGAACATCTATAATGTATGTGAATTTTGTTGTATCTCCTGTCAAAATAATCTTTGGGTTCTTTTGTGAATTTCTCTTTGTTGTTTGCTTTGTTTCTTGGTTTTGTTTGTTTTTTTTTTTTCATTCCCTTCCCTCCCTCCCCAATTGATTTCAGACATAGAACTTGCAGTCATGTCTCTCATGAATGTTATTCTCCTGTGAAAGTGTCTGTGTATCTGTTTTTCGGTTGGTGTCTTCTCTTCCCAGGCTGACCAGGTAACACATTTTTTCTCACAGTCAGTATATTACTGGGAGGAGAGAATAACAGATTGTAGAAAGGAAGTTGCAGAAACAAGAGAAGAACCACCATCAAGCCAGTCCTTTTATTTACTCTTTCTCTTTGGAAATTAGAGGACAACCTCATATCTGAGTGACAAAACTGACCAAATATCTCACTCAGGTAGGTCATATTGGAATTTCGGAAGAACTGAAGATGATGGAGTAGAAGGCAAGGAGTTTTTCAAGGTTGATCCACACAAGAATCTTGGGCTTCTGCCCTCTTTCCCCTATTCCTCTGGAGCCTGGAGCTTCATCTCCCCTCACTGCCATGTAGCTGACCATTTCCTACAAGAACTGCTTTGGTATCCCTCCTTCCTTCCTATACACTTGGCAGAGGACAAGGAAGATGAAGGAGGTGAAAGCCAGGGCCTATTTTGAGGGAAGAGATAAAAGCTAGGAAGGGGAGAAGAAAGGAAGCTGTGAAGAGAGCTGGTGTGTGAGGCTTTCTGATCCTGGTGTACTGCAAGGAACAGCAGGGACATAAGGCTACTTGAGAAATGTATTGACTACTTGTCCCATGTCCTCCATAGACCATACTATAAATGTATGCCTATGAAAATTTTGGTGATTAATTTTGCTACATCTCTTTTCACTTTTCATCTTCTGTCAGTAGCGCAGATACGTGACTTCTCTATGTAAAATATATCTGGTTTCTTCTCTTTAAGTCAGTTTCAACTTAACTTGATGTTTATATGTCATGAGATCTTTTTTTTTTTTTGCAATGACTTATGTGTCTACCTTTCCAAGTCTATCCAATTCCGAATCTGTCTTCTTCCAAATCTATCACCCAACAAGCCCATTCTTACACTAGTAAGAGTACTCTGCATCTATTCATTTGGTACTTGCTTGATGAGATACAGTAGGGATCTTCTACAAGAAATGAAGGATAAAAAATTACTGGCCTAAATCATATGCTTTTTGGTAGAGTATTAGTTGGTCTCTACTGTTCATGTATTTTCCCAGTTACATGTTCATTTTAACCTGACAACTGAAATATAATATTTACTTACCCTTTATTTTGGCTTTTGCACAAATATATTTAATTTATCCTCTTTTTTGTTTTTTTTTTTCTTTTATTTTTCAAATGTGAAGTAATTTTTCAGTCATCATGAAGAAATTTATCCTGTAGATTACCTTTTTGAATTATTTGACTTCTATACTACTTTGTTAAAAACAACAAATTATGTATTAAACCCATCAACTATTTTTTTGAGGGAAGATGGAGTTGAAAAACAAATGTGAGAGTTGGGGGAGAGGGTTAACAAATGCAAAGAAATGTCCTTTTTTGTCTTGGAAAATATTTTTCATGCTTCATTATGGCAAAGCAGGCAGAAAGTTTTGAGTTTCAGGCTGCAAGCATAAAGCCAGTTCCTTATGAGTAATGGCTACCATTCTTAAGGGTTGTTGTTTTGGATATAGCATGTTTAACAGAGGCTTACAAACAATGCTGTCCAGTTGAAAAGTACTAAGCTGTAATTTTTCTTCATGAATATAGAGCAGCTGGAGAGGTCGGCTCTGGGAAGGAAAGCTGATGACATGGGGAAAGCTGAAGATGCCTGGGAGAAATAAACCTGGACTCCCTGGATGCAATAGGACAGCCATACATGGGAACTGGTGAGTGAGGCTATGGCTCTTCACGTCCAGTTAAAGCACTTTGCCATTCAAACCCCACAATCTGAAATATTAGGAAGTGTTTTGAAACTAGCATCTTGTCATATTTTAAACCAGGACATATCTCCATAAGACATATCCCTTTTCTGGAAGCATTCTTCAAACCTTATTTGCAGCAAAAGTGCTGCTAAAGTCACACACAGGATAGCAAAACTCTCTGACTGGATTTGAGTGAGATAATGCTAAAACCACCTTGAAGAGCAAGTTAATTGGAAAGAGTTTAATTAGGTTCACCAGTTTATAGGGATATCTCCCAGGGAACTGAATTTGTCAAATGAGAATGAATGGTAGTGTCTGCTGATTAACTGGAAAAGTGTTAGCATATGCTGAGCTTAACAGGGAAGGAGGACTCCAGCAATTTCAAAGTGTGTTCAAGGCTTTTTCTAGCTCAGAAGGGTAAGGTCTGATTTTGTGTTACTACTGTCAGAAGAGATTTTATTTAGGAATGATTCTCATCCAGACTGTTTTACATACAAATTCTTCCTTCTACCAGCAGATTCCCCAAATGTGATATAATAAGAGAAATATATTTCTTTGAAAAGTCAGACCATCTGTCTTCCTACAATAAATACAATTAGAGAGAGCTTTAAGGTACCTTAACAGAGAGAGGAAAAGCTGTCAATGGACGCAGCAGACAAGACAGGATTGACAGATGCTTGTGATATTTTAACAGCTATGTTCCTAGGCTTTTTACCCTGTGTGCCTTAATTGGGTGCTAAAACATTATTCCTACTCTGATCACTTCACAGACTTATTATATGCTTGGCATTATAGAATTTGTTGAAACCCCAGCTTAATCACTGTCTTGTTTTCAGCTGGGATGGAGTTAATTTTCTTCCTAGTAGCTGGTACAGTGATGGTTTTGATTTAGTTTGAGAATAATGTTGATAACACACTGATGTTTTATTTGTTGCTGAGTAGCATTTACCCTGAGTCAAAGGCTTTTCAGTTTCCAGTGTTCTGCCAGTGAAGAGGAGCACAGGGACCAGAGAGGGAGGACAGATAGGAAAGCTGGCCTGAACTAGCCAAAGGGATATTCCATGCCACTGTCATGCTCATTACATAAATTGGGGGGGTGTTAACAAGGAGCCACTGATTGCTGCTTGGGATGGGATGGGTGAATGGGTGGTGATCAATCATCTCATTTGTCTTGAGTTTTATTCCTCTCCCTCCTTTAAGTCAATATTATTATCATCATCATTGCTATTGTTATTATTATATTTTACTTGTTTTCAATTATTAAATTATTCTTATCTGAACCCACAAGTTTTACTTTTTTCTGATTCTCCTCCCCATCCCACACCAGCTGAGGTACTTATTTGCCAGCTGGGATTAAAACACAACAGTCAAGTATAAAATTTTGCCTTCAAAGTTCCTTTTAATGTCATGTCCAAGATACATCTCCAAACCTTGCTTTTACTGACTTTTCACATCCTTTCCCTGTGAAACAATTTGTGTTTCTCTAAAACTCTTAGTATTGTAGTTTAATACAATTCGGAATGTCTTATGCATTGTATGCTGTAATAAACTGTACTTTAATATCTATTGATGTTGCCTTTTGATTATTCTTAATTGCTTGTATAAAGTCATTTTGGTTAAGAGCTTTTACTTTGAGTTTAAAAATTCTCTTCTGGCACAGCAAGGTCCTGCTTTTCATTTAAGATCTCTTCCTCTTTAACTTGGCTTATGCTTAAATATTTGTACTGCTGAATTTTAGTGCTGTACCCAGAGATTCAGAGCAGAAAGATTAGAGTGCAACAGTAACACATATGATTGATGCAGCCTCTATCAAAGTTGCCAAACTTGCTAATCTCTGTATTTGCAATGTTAACGTTTTCTATAAAATTGTCAGTTAACTTGCCTATTATGGTATAAAAAAGCCCTGCCTGCCAGAGCTAAGCTGTGCAGGAGTCAGCTACACAGCTATTAAGCACATTAAAGCAGAAGACAGTAACAAAAAAGCATTTGCCCTTCCTCCTGGCACCTTTCATTGTTGCAGGTGTTTGACTGTATTCCAGAAGTTCAAGTAGAAAATCTATGAAAACAGGTTATTCTCCAGGATCCCATTTTACTGTAAAGAGCATTTTATATCACCATTCTGCTCCTTCCTCATTTCTGCTTTCAATTCTTGTTACTTCTTTAAACTTTCCAATCTATTACACTGTTCCTATATGAGACCAGACTCCCTACTAACAAACTGTGGTCATAGAGAAACCATTCTGCTTTTCTCTCTAGCCACCATTTTCCAGCCACCAGCCTGCTTCCATTAAGACTGTCAATCATCTGAAGTCTTTTTGGATTCAACTGTCCTACCTGGACTCAAAACATTCTCCTGCATCAGCAATATCCTACTCTATCCTCAGCCACTGTAAGCCTGATTCCTTTACTTGCGTAACCACAGTGTCCTCTGTAGGACAATAGCTGGTCCTATTCTGTAACTAGGCACCTACTGAGGCCACTTTCTTGTGCACCACATGCTCTAGCTTCAGCTTTCTTATACACAGGTGACTATGTGTTAACAGAACAAATATACAGCAAACGTCTAATCTGGAGAAAGTATGAAAATACAGTGTCCTCGCCATGAGAAGTGGTGTAACTGTAAGGATTTACAGACTTCTGAGCCTAGAAATACTGTACTGTCAAAAAAAAAAAAAGATCAAAAAGCAGCAACGCCCTAACAGTCCCCCTATCATTTTCTGCAACAGCTATATGCCAGTAAAAGCACTTCATATTCCAGAAGGAGAGGTATGGAGTAGAGCTTTGTGTTTTGAATAGAAAATTGTAGATCTCATCAAAGGAAGTATTCATCCAATTACTAAGTCGTTTTCAACATGAAAAAGTTGCTGCTAAGAGTAACTATATCTGATCCCCAGGCATTTGCTATTGAATTCTATGGATGCAGGGTTATGCTTAAAAATAACTACTGCATTTACATATGAAACCTACATTGACACTATTAAACCTGACCTTGTTCTTCTTCCTCTTTAGTCAAATACTTCCTTAAAACTCACTTGGTAGTGTAATAGCACAAATAGGAAGTTCTAAGAAAGAGTCAATCATCTGAAAGACAAATTCAGGAGTCCTGGTCTCCTAATTATGTTGGCAAATTTTGACATCATGACCAAGAACTTTCCATCCTGCAGTATTGGAAATCTCTTCAGAATTACTTAGGGCACCTGTTGCTGATGCAGGAGGAGGGAACAGAGTCTCAGTAGGATCGGAAAAGATATCTATACATTCTGGAGACTCATCTCACAGCATAAGACTACAGCAACTCTCATGGAAACCCAATATGCTGCTACAAAGCTGCGTGGCTGTGTCTTTAGTAGAAGGAGGATGAGAGCAGGTGGAGAGGCTCAGAAAATTTGTAAGAGGATCTTTGTAGTGTTGACCTTACTCTGAGGCTTTTTCCAACAGTTGGGACATTAGGAGGCGATGATCAAAGCCATTAGAGATCATCAGATTTTGATTTAAGAGCCCCCAGGCTTTAAGTCACAGGGATCCCCTTCACGTTATACAAGACATTTGTTCAGGTTAAATCTGATTTCCTTTCTATAATAAATTAAGGCTTTTAGAGCCCTCAGGCCTTGGTAAAGTTACTATTTTGTTTTAAAATGCACTGCTGGAACAACAGGAGCATATCCCTTTTCTGGAATGAAATTTTGTAACCTGCTAAACACAGAATGATATTTAGAGATACTACTTGTATAGTCATTTATACAAGACCATATTCTCTCACCCCAGTATACTACCAAGCAGTTATTGATGCTGAACTTAGAGAATCATACCTACAATATGGGTTTAATGTTTATATAATGCATGAAAAAGAAAATAATCTAAAGTTTTCATCATAAATCCCCTAGCACTATGTAGCTATCTGCTAGTTCTTCGGTGCTTTTGGCTTAATAGAGCGCAGTAAATATGAAAACTTTAGAAAAGAAAGTATGCTTCGGGTGCTTGAGGAAAGCTCTGCATACTTGAATAATAATCCTTGACTTGTTTTCAATGATTGTTTTGCTGTTCTTCCCAGTTTGATACATTGTTTTCAAGGAAATCAAATTTCATGGCACCACCTTTTCATGGATTGGACTTTTTTTCTCTTAGATTTTTGAATCTTCAGTCTTCTTTCTTCTTAAGAAGGATAATTTTAAGTTTTTTTTCTCTTTTAGGACACAAAAAACATAGGTATCCAGAGTGAAGAGAAGAAGGGATTCATAGCTTTAAATTACAGAGTATTATCACTGTCACAGGAGCCTGGTGTTCATCTCTCATAACTTAACCATATGTCACCATCTACAAGGAAGGCTCTGGATAAAACTGTTTGTCTAGTCTCTAGTCAGTGGAAGAGGTGCGTCCAAAGGGTGTTTATGCCCCTGCGTTTTAACACTTAAGATGACAGTCATGATGTAGAGGTGTTTCCATCTCTTTCTCAACAAGAAAGGAGCACAGGGAGCAGCTGAGCCCTTATGATGAATTAAGTTTGAAGGAGGTGACATGAAAACACATATTTTGTCTTAAGCTCTGACTAGTGCTGTCTTTTATTAACTTTGTTGAAAATCTAGTAGGTGTACAAGAGTGAAACTCTTAGAAAAAAATAAATAGAGTAAGACTTCTACTTCAAGGCTCATTGCATTTCCATTTTTTCTATAATGGCATTGAGATTTCCTTCCATCTTCTGGAAACTCTCCATGGTTCTAAAATACATATTAAAACCTCAAACTCCTGTTTTATATGGTCATTTCAAACCCTGAATCTGTGTTTATAAGAGCTGCTAAGTTAAACCCATCCATTTTTATTTATCTGTGTTTCCTATCATCCTCAGTTACTACAAAAATGCAAAATATTTTGTCATCTCAAGATATAAAACCATTTTATTTTCCCAAACACAAAACCCTCCTTGACTTTTTCATTACAGTAACCATGCACAATCCACCATACCTAGTAGGTAAAATATCAAAGTCATTGTTCAATTTTATTCTAATTATATGAACTTCAGCTGCATTATTTTATCTAATATCTTACCAATTCTTTTTCTGTATCTTTTTACTTCCTTCATCAATTCTTTCTATTTCTGGGCTTGTAATTGGTGTATTGACTGCTATTAATTCCCCTTTCCACTTGCTACTTGCATGATTTCCATTTTATACAGCAGTTTTTATTTCTTTTAAATTTTTTTTTAATCATAGCTTTCTTCTATTTTATTTTAAAATGTGGGATCTGCTTGTAGAAAAACAATGTGAATGGTGAGTGAAAAGTGTTTAAAATCTTTTCTTTTAGATAACATGGCTTAAAATAATGATCATTTCTGTAAGATTCATTCTTTTGCATTAAATAAATACATCATTGGTTTGAGTGTTATTCTGCTTACAGATATCAAACATTGTAAATTCATGACCTCTTACCTCTTAAAACACAATTCATTTTAATTTAAAGATAAGCCCCTGTTCTTGTAATGAAGACAAAAAAAAATACCTTCATGTTTAATGCAGCATTTTCATAATCAGGAAATTGTTATATATTTTAACATTTCTCAAGAGCTCTGTATTACCTGTAAGTGACCATGATCATAGGTCATTGAAGATGAAGATAACAAGTTTTTTTCTTTTCTTTTTTTCTGTGTGCTACAAATAGCTATTTATATTGCACAACTCATGACAATGTTATGGTCTGTAGCAGGCACAGACCAGCATGTGATCTGTCTCTGCCTTTTATTAATTGGTGAGGAATATTCAAGACTACTATTTTAGAGTTGCCAGGGCCAATACAAAGCCCTTTTCCCAAGCTCTGCAAACAGCTTGTTCTATCCCAAACAAGTTAATTCAATCTTTTTAGTTGCACAAGTCTTTTCCATGAGCTTCAGTCATAGTTTGGCAACAATGCACATGCATTGCTTGCAATTCTAGTTTATGACTTGATTCTTAGTACTGGCATAATAGGCAGCTCTTCTTATACCCTTTGGTGACTGGATTGTTTTATCATTGGCACTTTGATATTATGGCAAATAAGAATGCTTGTTTTTTTTCTTTCAACTCCTGTTTTGTGATATTGGTTGATGTCTGGCTCACAAGTTCCACAGACAGTACTTTCCTATTTGCGGTAGCAGAGTACAGCCAAACTAGCTTCTTTCCTCACAGCAAACAGATCAGGATTTCACAGAGCCCAAATTTGCCAGCTAAAGCCACATGCCTAGTTAGCAACTCTCTTCCTGGGCCTCCTGCTTTCTATTCTATTTTCTTTGTAGGATAGGAAGACACTCTGACCTGGAATTATAGGGGTCTGACCTGGAATTATAGGGATGGTTTCCATCTTTCAGCAGCCTACTGAGAACTCTTCTTTTGGAGACAATAAATCTAACTGGCAATAGCCCCTCTGGGGAAATTACCATTTAAATTCCTCATTCTAATTCTGATTCTTTAAAACTGTGTTAAATCAGCTCAGGGAAGAGAATGTGTAGTTAACATGTTGGAAGAAGCAGACCCATGCTCCTTTAGCAGTCTCTTCCAAAAGGACTTCTGGCCTGTATTTCTTCTTCCTCATGCAATATATTCTCACTCTTTATTTTTCACCTTTGGATATTTACCCAAAAGAAAAATTTCTGAAAGTTGAGCAATGAAATCTGGGCAAGACCATGTAGTGAAGGTTTATCAAAATCTCATTACAAAGAATGGAATCAATTACACGTGTCATCATGGAGTAAAATAAGCCTTGTTCAAGTGAAGTTTCCCCCTGTGATGTTATATTTACTGAGCTGCTGTGTCACTGTAACTGGGAACCCTGAGCTGTTGATACGTTAATATAACAGTATGAAAATTCACGGAGGAGCAGAGCAGGCACTGGGGAGGCATCAAGTGGGGAAGTAATTCTTCAGTCACCATGAGTTGGGAAAAGGAGAAAGCTGCTTTCCTTGGTGCAAAGTGTCGCACACGGCTGTCAGCATTTCTCCTGCCTACAGACTATTTCCTTCCCCAGTGCACTCTAGGAAGAAATAACTGGGTTAAAAAAAAAAATGACCAAGTGAAGGCATTCAGCCTGAGGTTAAAAAGTTCTGCTTTTAGCTTTCTGCTGGCAGTATGAGCATAGGGTTTTCTCCTGCTTGTGGGGTAGGCTTGGTGTAGCTCCAGGAGGGGTATAGCTTGCTCAGATACTCCTCACATCAGGTTCATAAAGTCAGATAGATAACTTGAGCTTTACATATGGGAAATCTTAAAACAGCAGGTTACATGGCCATATTTTGCAGTCCCTACATTCTCTCATTAGTATCTTAAGTTAGTTATTGAATTGTTGCATACTGTTAGGGGGGATTAAATCTATCTTGATAAAATAGATTTCTGATAGAGTTTAATCTGCTTTTCTGGCATCTTGTACATAAATTAATGTTTGAATTTATTTATCATTTACTAATGTATGCACTGCATTCTTTGATGTCTCTCTGCATCCACACCAGAATTTTGAGAGAAAAATTGCTAAAATATTTAAACAGGAAAGTATAGAAGCTTTGAAAAACACCCCTTGAAATATAAGGTAATTTGAGACAAAAAAAAAAAAATAAATCCCAATATATTGCACTGTGCTCTTTTGAATTAAACCTGCAATATAGAAAACTATGTTTTGTGACAAAACAGAATCCTCTAATACTTTAACATCACCCAACACTGGAACAAGCTTCTTTGAGCTTACTAAAGATGATGCATAAAGATCCATTCAGTAAATTATGCTTTAAAAACTGCATTGAGAGACTTGGGCTAATTTTATTAGAGGTTTTAATTCTGATTTTCTGTCTAGTAGTTGGATAACTGTAAAAGAACTATTTATTAAGTTAAAGCTCATGCAGCTTATTGATGCATGCTAATGCATTTTAGATTTAATAATCACATCTTCCTTAATTGAATTGTATTTGCTCAGACAGAGCATATAATTAAATCAAGTCTTCTTTAATCCTTCTCATGCCAGATTATTCTGTGGTACATTGGGGAGGAATAATCAAAAGTATTTATTTGGTTAATTTAAGCTCATTGAAAAAAATCCATAATCACATTGTGAATGTTTGGGATATTCATCATTTCCAAAAATAAAAATATGCATTTTGCTACATATATCTTCTGTAATAATGAAGAATTGCATAGAGGTGGTAAGACTGAAAATATGGCTAGGAAGCAAATAGTTTGAAGGAAATCTGGCAAAGTTATACAGCAGATAGTGAAATCTGCATACCACATGACCAACAAGCTACTTCAAACAATGCCCTTATGGAGGTCAAGGCTATCAGAGGAAAAATAGAAAATAAAGCCAAGACATATCTTAGAAATCACAGAAGAGAAAAATGAGAAAATAATTCATGGAGACTGAGACACTGGTGTGCTTGCATGCACCTGGATAGCTGGTTTCAAGATGCAAGTCCAGGACCAAGGTTATTCTGAGATATAAAGGATTAAAAAAATTGTTTTGAACAAGGAGGAAAAGTCAATTAAAGTTGGGGATAGATTTCATGAAGACATAAAAAGGAAAAGCAAGAAAAGTATTTGTAAGACAAGAGGTTTATCTGTCAGCTGAAATTTTTATCATCCACTTTGCCCTTCTACTGAAAGAGTTAAAAGGGATGAGGAAAGAGTTAAGGCTTAGAGAGGTTTACTTTTTTAACACCTTTTTCTGATTATTGTGGACTTTTTATGTAAGAAAATACAGGAATATAATTCATAGGAGGATGTTTAATCTTAGTATTTTCTTTTTTTTTGTGATAGATCAGAGGAACTGGGTATATGAATGTCCTTAACAGTTTAAAAGATTAATTCTGTAAAACAGAGCTATGGAAATAAGCAGTATCTTTTCCCTGATAAATGATGTGTTGCCTCAAATCTAAATTACTGACTTGATCTAATTTGTCCATCAGAGTTAAATTATAGAATTTAACCTTTTTAATAAACATTGGTTTCTGATTAAAAATTAGCTGTAGCAGAATCCAATTTATCTTCTTGATTTCCAAACAGTATAATGTTATTAAAGATAATATTGTGGGGCTATAGAGTTTTGTCTGATGATTTTGATCTTACGCTCTGTGGCATTTCACTTCAAGAAAGATTTGCTCTTAATATCAAATTCAACCTTATACTATTAAAGGTGCCATAAAGACTTGTTTCTTTGACTACTCAGTGTTAGAGGCTTGAAATTTAATTCTATAGCAGTAAAGGAAAAAACAAAATTGACACTAGTATATAATTAATAACATATCACAGAAAGAAATCTGGTTAGTGAGGTGCTGTTGAAGCGCTGCTTGTGAAGTAAAACCATGCTTTCCTTGCAAGTGATTTGAAAAACTTATACAAGATAATTACTTTTCTTTCCAGTACAAAGAAGTACTCATGTTTGTCTTAAGTGTTTCTTTAAGGGGCAAGCACACATTGACTGAGGTTAATAGGAGGATTGCCTTTCTGAGTAGTGTACATCAGTTCACATGACTTATCATTGATAGCTGTAGGGGTTTGCTCCTTATCTGAAATAAGGCCAACGTACATGGCATACCCTGTGCAAAAGGATATTATAATGAAAGCTGCTTACACCTGCACCTCCTGCTAAAGGCGGTCTTGTCACAGTGTCATCTGGAAATATTTCTGAGGTTTTCAGTTCAATGAGTACCCTGTGTCTAACATGAGTTTGGGGTAAAGGCACCTGTCACCTCTTACCCAGCTCCTTTGGAATGGAAATATGAGCAGCAAATTTAAATTAAGAAATTCTTTACAGTAAGGGTGGTGAGGCACTGGAATGGGTTGCCCAGGGAAGTTGTGAATGCTCCATTGCTGGC
>JASSUY010016255.1:0-33818 GCA_032466535.1 Forpus xanthops | reverse complement strand
AGAGGCGTTGGGGCGGGCGTCGCCCGCGCTGGGGCAGGCCGTGCCCTTTTGTTCCAGGCTGGAGTCGGGTAGTAATTAGGAAAGGTTCAACCGGGAGAGGCCAGTACTGCAGGATTTTTCTGTAGCCGCTGAATCAGTTAAGGATGATTGTTGCTGACATACGGCAAACAGACTTGAGGCGGCAGTAATCCTACAGAAACTTGCGCTTGTCCTCCACCTGATCGGTAGGTGTTTTTGGTGCAGGTGCACGTTGTGGGGTGTGTACTCTGACCTCCCCTAGCACTGCCGTGGCGGTGAGTAATGCCGAACGGCCCCGAGGGAAAGAGGTGGAGCTAGGAATGCTCAACAGGTTATTTCTCCTTCGTGTAAAATTAAAGGTTTGCTTTGAAACTAGTTTGACTTAAAATTTCCAGCTATTTTCTAGCAGTGACTCCTAAATAGGTGCCCTGGTTTCCGTGTGACATGTTCCCATAATGTGTTAGCTGGTGTGTTGCTGGAGCTCAGGCTTTGTGGTGTTTGCTCTTGAGTGAAACTATGTGGTTTCGATCTGATGTCACTTTCTGGTATGCACTTACTCAGAAATGATATTCTGCAGGCTGAAGCAAAATGCACACCTTACTGTATTACTACTGAAAACTTTTAACACTTCCTGAAATACAAAGTTACTGTTAAACTTACTGGTTGTAAGGTACTGTTGGCTGTGGTGATTTTATCAACTTCCAACTGTTAATTTTACTTTCAGGGAGTATTCAGGGCAACTTTGTCTTCCAGAATGAGATTTTAAAGAAACTTAAATGCCAGTGTTGACCTCCTGAGTTGCATGTCTCTTTCAAAGTGTGCTTTCAGAGGTTATTTGAACATGCATGCACACATTCAACAATAAATACACCCAGTTGGAGAAGTAACTTATTTTGGGTAATTACGAGTGACAGTATTTCTTAGCTCTAGAAGCAGATAAAGCATACTTTCCTCCCTTGCTCAAATGCTTTTATATTTATAGGACTTGAAGATAAATGTTCTTTTTGCTTCTGAATAGTGTTGTGTTAGGATTCTGCTGCATGAGGAATTGTGAGAAATTGCATCAGCTTAAGTTTTGCCAGTGTTTATCTTGAACAAAATCGAGGTGCAAGGTTCTCCCTTCCAGTTTAACATACTTTAAACATGTAGATATTCTGTGAGGTTATGGAAAAATATCACCTTCTACATGTGTATGCACTGTCTTAAAAGTTTTTTTTTTTTATAATACAGAATAATTATCTATTTTGATTGTGAATTGGTGTACAGACTGGTGTAAAATTGAAAGTTGAATCTTACCATAGCAGTTATTTGAAACTACTTCCTGATGGTGTTCATGTTGCATTGGCCCTTTGAGCTTGTGTACAGTATCAGCCAAGCTAATTATACTAAAAGGTATGTTAATTTAAGGATGTGCAGAATAGTCTCTCGTTTTTAACTCTTCACTGGTATACTGTTAGATTGTATAAAAATTGGGCGTATTTCTTAAAGGAGGAAAAATAATTTGTAAGCTCTGTTTAAATTCTTACTGTCTCTAAAAGCTTTTTATCTGAGCTATCTCTTAGATTTTTGATCTTGATCACAGGAATGTCTTTAGAAACTAGGATTTCATGCATGCAATTCACATGAGTTTCCTTGTCAAAACAGAAATGCTTTCAGTTGCTGGGTAGCATTATTTCCTGGGCTTCTGTTTGTGTAGCTTTAATAGCCTTGTGTGTGTGTGTAAATATTTTAGAAATACAGGAATATTCTAACACTTCTGTGTTCAAGTTTCAGATCTTGTTTCATTCAGTCACCCCTTCTGGACATGGTATCTGGTTTCTCATTTTTGGGATTACAAAGCATGACAAAAAACTCTGTGAATGTTTCTGTCTTAATACCTACTTAACATACTTCTTAGCCTTTTGGGCCTTATGTCCACTACCACATTTGTCTTGGCACACTTGACCAGAAGTGAACTAAAAAAATTCTTGATTAGCTGAGTAATTTGTATTTGTACGTGTGGGATTGCTGGGTGGTATGACTGATTGTGTTACACTGTATTATCAACAATCTGCTAACTTCCACTGCCCTTCAGTTTTGGTTACTTTTTCCCTGTTATGCTGTATAAGACCATGCTTTTGGTTTGGGGTCTTTTTTTTTTTTTAATGCTATTAAGTGGTTGCTGTTGGTAGTATACAGTTGATAATGGTGAGAGAAATCTTGCTTGCAGTTGAGCCTACTGGCAGAGATTGCAAAATGTACAGGGCCTAAGTTCTTCTGATGTCTTTTTGAACAGTACTGATGGATGCCGTGGGAATGATTGTGTCAGGATATTAGTAATGAGATGTAAAGGTTTCCACCTTTAAGCTGAGGGTTCAGATGCAGTCTACATTGTTAAAGAAAACAAACCAAACCAAAACCCAGCAACTCCAAACAGCAAATAAATGCTTTAAGTGCTAAATGTGGGGACAGGACTTAGCGAGTCCTTCAGCCTTTGTGAATGCTCAATCTGAGTGCTTGAGACTTCCTTCTAGTTTTCAGTGTGTAAAGAACACTTCCTAGTCTTTCACCTCTGTCCTGTAATTAATTGGATATTGGTCTTTTGTAACCATCTTTCTAGCTTCAGGCAGTATCTGTTGTCTACCACTTTATTTGGGAGTTGAGAATCTGATCACGTTAACAGTTCAAGACTTCCTGACAGCATGGACTCCTTGGTTTCTTCTGCTAGAGGGATTGACACGTAGTTTTCATCGTATGGGTTACAGTTCTAAGCCAGATCCTGCTTAGTGTATTTGTTTCTTGTAGAGGATGTGCACAAGCTTTTAAAGTGTTTTTTTTAATGTGTTGTTATCTCAGCTAAGTTTGAAACAATATTTTGCTTTTCCCATTTAAGTCTATATGAACTTAATAGATAGTTCACAGGCTGTTGGTGAGATTATTCAACTGTAACAACAAAGAAGAAATACATATATAGTACATTTGGGAAAGTAATACCAAGTATGGAAATAAGCTGAGGATTTGTTCTAACATCAGAACCTTCTTTCTACTTTAAAAAAAAAAAATAAAAAAATCCTGTGAAATGACTACATTTAATTTTGATAATGTTCCAGTAAGCTGTATTTGGACCTTAGGAAATATTTCTTCTGATGTTTTATTTTCAAAAGAGAGGTTATGATTTATATTTTGGGTTTGGATTTTCTTAAATTCTTTGACTGTTACAGTTATGACTATAGATAACTTCAGTTACCAAATGATAGCTTAAGTGCATTTTGCAGTACAAATTTTGTTGTTATGTGAGAAGAACCATGAGCCCTGGACACTGTAGTCATTATGAAATTCATTCTGAAGCTTGCTTCTGGTTCAGCATCCAGTACAAAGATTACTGTAATGTAAACAGAGCTTGAAATCTGACTGTGCCTGAGAGCTGGTTCCACCTATAGAGTGGAAAAAATCAGTAAGACCTCATCAGTGACCATGTAGCTGATCTTTATTTCAAGGAAGAAATCTAGAAATGGGTTGTTGTATGTCAGGTATTTTAATATGTACATTTTACTACTACTTATGTACTGTGAGAGTAGAAGTTGACCTTCTGTTTATGGGAAAAAAAAAGTCTCAAAGCATTGTATTTTGAGTTGGTGCTTGGAAGTCGAGTGGTCGTTAAGCTTGAGTGTACGTCCATGTTTACATTACAGTGTACTGCCGCAGTCAGAACTTTGGGGTATGAAGACTTGTGAAAATACTTGTGATGAGGTCCTCAGCATAAGATGCTAAAGTAGAAAACAGAACTGTAACTAGTGAACTATTCAAGCCATGGATTATGCTCAGTACTTGGGGTTTATTATTTGAAATGTTCTGCAAAAGTATTGTTTATCTCTGGTCAAAGCACTCATCCAAAAACTTTGTATTGAAGTTGAAGTTCTGAGCAAAGAGCCAACTTGTCACCCATTCTGTCACTGGCCATGCCAATAAGCTTGTAGTATGGCATAGGACCCTTTTTCTTTTTGCTCTCCCGTAGTCTGTAAGTAGAGGAAAGGGGGTGCCTTGTGTGTCTGAGGGAGGTGGTGGTGAGGGTGGAAGGTGGAGTACACAGTGTACAGTGGAGAGCTTAGAGCTGTATGTGTGTATGTCAAAATTAATAGTCCCGATGTTTGGTTTATTAACACATTGTCAAATTTTAAATGTTTGTTTGATTTAAGAGGGGTGGTATCTGACACAAATGCTTATTGTTAAGTTTATAGGATGTCTGAAGTGCTGAAGTCTATATAGCAAACAACCCTCTAGTTAAAAAAAGGCATCAGTCATTTATATTGCCCAAATTTTTCTGGTTACCGTAGTAAAATGCAGCAAAAATCATTATCAAACTATGCTTGGTGTTTTATCAGGCAAATATACTGCTAATGACTTCACTGAATGTACTGATTAAGCAAACATCCACAGGCAAGTCTTAAAATGAATTCTGTGATTCTGTGCAGTGTATGTATGCTGAGTGCAAGAAGTTCTGAAATGAAAACGTTGTCTTGTCTTATAATTATGCTATTTTAGGGACAGATTATTCAAATATGCACTCTACACTCATAAATAGTAGGGGTGCCCTTGTTTCAGAGGCCTGTAACTTACTGCAGTGAAGGATCTAAGAAAATGGAGGAAGAAGTTCATCTTAATGCTTAGGTTCCAGTACGGGTCCTTTGGATCCCGCAGGGTAGCGGGCATTGCTGAGGCCCAGGTGTGGTGACTTGTCCAAGGGCAGTGGCGTCTGCTTGGTCACTCATGGGTTTTCCTACTGTGGTATATCCGCAGATAAGCCACAAGCCCTGTGGGCTGTTTGAACTATGTAGATGAGCTAGTGCAGGGTTGGAGAACTGCCTCAGTGTGAGCAGGATTAGGCACTTTTTTTGCATTTTTTATTTTGAACTTCGTAGGATTTTCAGGAGCTCTTAAGAGTTGCTTCTTGCCTTTGCATATCAGGATATCTTTAGGCACTTGGAAAAATCAAATATGTTGTAGGTGGTAAAAATGGAAATACTGGCTTTATGTTAAGATAGTATCTATTTTTGCAGGAGTAAATTGGTAGTATCTAATGGGATTTTTATTTTCTAATTCATTATAAACAGATGTTCTAACCTCCTGTGGTGGAGGAGGGCAGCCTAAATTCGATAAGATGATAACACTAAGGGAATATTGTGTTGGAGAAGTTCATGTTCTTATGAGAAGTGGGCAAGCATGCACTGACTGGTTTTGAACTGCGTAACTCATCACAAAGTGTTTTATTAGCTCTCCATAGCAGAGTAAGCAAGAACAGAACTTGGTACTGCTCTGATAGTCTTTTTGTCTCCCATTTCCAATGTGTATAAAGTACTGATATGCTAAAAATAGAAATTGAGCAGAAGTAGGCAGTTTCCTTGACCTGTAGGTCCATGCCTTTTCTATTAATTACTGCATTGAAGAGCAGTGTTCTATATTCCTCACCACTGCTTTTAACATCCCAGTTCTTTCCTGGGAACTTAATTATAGAATGTGCCCATCCTAAACCAGACAGTAATTAGATTCCAACTCATCCTTTGGGATTGTATAGGCTGTTCCTTGCCCGATAGCAACATGCTTACCTTTGCTCCACTGGTTAATCAAACGTTTTAACAGGTGACCCCCATTTTTGTTTACAGCTTTAAGTTTTTCTTTTAAGTATTAAATGGCCCTTTTTCAGCTATTTGCATTCTAGGCTGGTGACTGTTTCTTATGGTGACTGGTTCTTACGGTCAAAGGGGTGTAGAATAAGCAAGGTGCATAGGGAAAGAGATAGTGCTTTTTAAACTTGTTAATATGCTTTAGAGCATATGGCCAAGTTTTTGGACATAGCTCTTTCAGAAGAACTGATGTGGCTGAAAGAATGTCCATTGCCCTTTACTAAGAACCTTTTTTCTCTAGACCACAGCTGCTACAGTAGTGTTGTTGCTACAGTATTATTGACTTGGTTATATTAATTATGAAGTTGGATGATGCAAAAATTATGAAGCAATAACTTCTGGCTAATGAGACACTGCTCAGTTTTCTAAGTAGAGTTTAATAAAGGAAGTAATAACCTTCAATTACGACTAGGAGCAGTAACATAATGAAACAGGACAGATTGTTGAATTCGAACAATGATGTTGGGGTTTGTATTATTTAAATTACCATCAGTGGTGACATGTGTAAAAGGACTGACCTGGCTTGTATTGTTATCAAATGATTAAAAAAGTCCCTAAATTTTGAAGTCTTGTAAAAGCAAAGAGGGGGATATTTACAGAGTTGCTTTCAACTTTATTTAAAATCTAGTAGGCTTAAACTGTGTCATCTAAAGATTGTGTGTTTCTAATAGAAAGTAAGAATTTGAATTACTGTAACTGTGAAACTCTGAAATTAACTTTAAAAGATGTTGCTTGACAATGTGGTATCATAATTAGTCATTTGTAACTAATATGGGATCTGGATAGTACCTCAGACTAAGTATGCCAAGTATTGTTTAACTGAACAAATTCCAATACTCATGTTCATTTTAGACACCTGGTTTCACCAGAATTAAATCTGGGAGAAGGCCAGATCATGTCAGCCCTCTCAGCGCAGGGTGGTTGTTTCAAAACAGGCTTTTCCCGTCAGATCTGGACTCCCTGAAATAATATTTCCAGGGGGTATTAAGATGTTGAAGTCAAGCTTGAAGGCATGGCTTTTGGACAAAAAGAACTTGTCTTTCTTTAAAAATTGAAATTAAGGCCATCACATACAGGACAAACCCCTCTGTTAATATCCCAGCTATGCAGGAATGGAAATTCCTGGGGGGTAATTCTGTATGAGAGAACTAAACTGACTTGAATTTTGTTTAGGATTTGCCCCCCTGTGGATTATGTAGACTGGATTAATCTTCTAAATCAGGGAGCCCTTTGCTAGGGAATACAATAAAGGTCTGCAGGTTTCTAAAAAGTATATTAATGGCTTGAAATAAGAATGTGATTCTTCAGAATTGGATGCAGTGCTGTAGAAGCCCTCTGTAGTATGCCAACTTATTTTTTCCAATTTTGCCCATGCAGTTTATTGTAGTTTGTTTATTGTTGGTAATTAGATGGTAAATGCCCCCTAGAGCTACTCAGGAAGCTACTTGGGTTTGAATTAGGGGATCTAGGAGTAAAATTGTTTGAATACCCTGTCATTATGCAGCTCTAAATATTTAGTCTGTTGATCTTGCAGCTGCTGACTCCTGTATTTTGCATTTCTTACAGGCAGTAGTACTGTTTGGACTGGAAAATAAGTATCACAGGTAAGGTGATAAGTGGGCTGTGAAACGTCATCATCTTGAAGGAAGTTAGGAACCTTCTTGACCATATACCACTAGGTTTATAGAATTTTGTTTATGTTGCAGTCAGAAGCAGATCTTCGAGTAAAGTTAGGTAAAGTTAGTATAAAGTTATGCACTGTTTTTTTTCTGAAGTAAATGGCAGAGGTGCTGTATCGCTGTGAAGTTGTCATTGCCTGTCCTGTTCTCCCCTGTTCTTCCGATATTGCGTGTCTTGGCGAAACATAGTCTTTGCCACTCAGTATTTCTTGGACATTTTTGAAACTGAAAATGCTTACATCAGTGTGTTCTCCTTCGTGGATGTACCAAGAGTGCATCAGGTGAAGTTAGTCTTCACATGCAGTAAAGATTCCAAAGTAAATAGCGGACATGTTCCAAATTTCTGCAATAATGTCTCTTAAGGATTAAGAAGGGGAAGCTGGAATAGATAGGTTTGTGCAGTGCTTAAGTTGTTTGAATACCATAATCTTGGGAATGAAAGGTTGTCATCTGTTTCTCAAATAGGCTTACTTCATTACCTGAAAAGAGGTGCCGTTCCTGGAAGCGTTCAAGGCCAGGTCAGAGGGGGCTTTGTAGAACCTGGTCTAGTGGATGTCCCTGCCTGTAGCAGGGGTTGGAACTAGATGATATTTAAGGTCCCTTCCAACCCAAAACATTCTATGATCCACTGGGAGGGAAGATGTGTGATTTTAGTTGTATTTGTCTACTTTCCCTGAGTTTTTGTGCAAACTTCTGCCAGCTAAGCCAGAAGTGAGAACTATGATGGGAAAAGAAACAGTTAAGGATGAAGGGTGGTACTTGAAGGAGAATAGAACAAAAGGAAAGAGAGTGCCAAAGGCAGACAGATAATTTTTAATTCTGAATCAGCTACTTATTGCGTCTCTTCTTTCTTGCCTCTGCCATCCTGAGGAAAGAAACAGAAGCTGAGATGTCTGGACTCTCCAAATCATTATTGTGAAACCTTGGGTTGTATGACTTAAGCCTTACTTACAGAATTGGCTCCTCAAGACTAGCTGCATAGTTGTATTTAAAAAACTGCTATTAAAATAGTGAAGATCATGGTATTGGACCTGATCTCTGAAGGAACCATAATAAAAAGTACAGATGTTTTACTGAAGTTGTAGAAGTATTATTTGTTGTAGCTGTCACACCACCACATTTGCTTATTTCTGTTTTCTATTTTGAGAGTTGAGGGCAGTGGAAAGAGAAGAATAAGTAAATAAAGGACAGTGTGAAGGACACTGGGTTTTTATACAGAAATTCTGTATAGTAAAAACTTCCATAGCAAGGTGGAAGTGTTTCAAAACCTATAGGAGTGCAAATTTCAGATGGGAAATAATCAGAAGTTATAAACAAAACACACTGAAATGCACCTACTGCTTATCCTTTTTTGTGCTGCAATTGGAAATAATGGAAATCATTGCATGCACTAATTTGGAGTTTCTGCTTCAGTTATAGGATTTATCTGAACATACTCCCAGATAACTGGGAAAGGGCAGAATCTTGATGACGATAATTTGGCAAGCTATATCCTTTTAAATGTATATTTCTACTTTCTCTAAGTCTTGTGTGGATAGCCAACAAAAAAAAAAGCATCATAAGGAAGTCTCTGTTCTTACTGGCTTAACTGTTCATATAGGTAGGGCCTGAAATACAGGTTAAGTAAAACGAAGAGCTCACCTCTCCGAGAATTTTCAGGGAGAGGAGGCACTGACCTAAATGCTCCTAGTTGTATGAAGAGTGGTAGTTTGAGTTAGTTCAGAAGACAGAAACAATTCCTGTGAAATGGAAAACATTTCTTATAAATGATATGTTATGGCTTAGGGAGAGCCCTCCTCTTTTCCAGCTAAACAGATTACTTAAGAAAGGAAGGTAGTTCAGAATTACTTGCTTTCACAGTATGCCTTTCCCTTTCCGGGGAGAGGGAACACCACCCAGTGGCCTGAGGATGCAAACCTGCCCCCCCCCCCCCGAACGCTCTGTAAATGCTGGCCGGCAATATTTTTAATGTTAATAATAGTATTTTTCTGTGTCCATATTTGTCCGCTTCCTCAAATGTCCTGGGGTTTCTGCCTTCCTGATACTAGGGAGGAGCTGGGCTGGGGGCTGTTGCATGCTGCGAAGAGCTGCAATTGATAATTAGTGTCAGTTCCCCTTACTCAAAGAAGAACAAAAAAGAAAGTGGCTGTCTAGCCAATAGAAACTGCAGCTTCCTTTGGGAGAAGGGAGTCAGTGTTCCAAGAAGCATCTCCAGTAGTGCAGTAGTCCCAGTTTCTCTGCTGGTGTACTATTAGCTATTACCAGGATCCCATCTTGTTCTTGATCAAGTGGGTTTCCATTTGGAGTATGAGTTTATGTAACCTTTTTTTTTTTTTCTTCCAACATTACAAGCGTATGTTTAAGGTAGCTGGATATTGATAGTGCTAGGACTGTCTTTTTGGCTGTAAACTTAGTTTGTCTGACAACAATGTGAAATTCTTATACTTGAAATTGTGTTGGCATAGTAGTTTAAGATGCAAAGACACATGAGGTGGCTTTTAAACTTGATTGTGGTAGATTTAGATCATGCGTTTTGGTAGCCTGAACTTCAGATTACATTGACCGTCTCCCTCAAAAATAAGTGTCAAACATGCCTTAAGTTGTTACTGATAATACAACTACTTCAAACAAAAGCAAGTAGGAGAAATGTTGTATGGGAGTATTCCCTTCTTCTCTGATTGAATTTAAAATTTTTGTGACGTACTTTGTCTTTGGGTTTACCCCTTGATGTTTGAATGATGAATGCTTGAAGTCACTTAGGGCAAAGTAGTAGAAATATATTTGCTAGTGTAAAGTGGCAGAGTAAGCAGACAGTGGTTTTTTGTGCAGCAAAAGGGCTATGTGGGACAGGGTGAAGTAAACTGTGCCATAAGGTGAAAATGCCGATACCTGTTCTATGAGCAGGTTATAAAGTTTGCGTGCTATGTGCTGTATTGTACATGACAGGAGAGAAGTGCTTGAAATCAAATAGCAGTGCATGCTGGTAGCCCAGAAAGCTAACTGTATGCTGTGCAGCAAAAGAAGTATGGTCAGCAGGTCATGGGAAGGGATTCTTGGCTCTTGTGAGACCCTACTGGAGTACTGCATTAAGCTCCAGTGTTCCCGACCCAAGAAGGACTTGGACCTGCTTAAGAGGAGGCTACAGAGATGGTCAGAGGCTGAAGTACCTCTTCTGTCGAGAAAAGCTTGAGAGGGTTGGAGCTACTCAGCCTGGAGAAGGCTATGGGTGTAGACCTTAGAGCAGCCTTCTAATACCTAAAAGTACCTACCAAGAAATCTGGAGAGGGACTTTTTACAAGGGTGCAGGTAGTGACAGGACAAATGGCATTGGCTTTAAAGTGGAAAGAGAAGAGATTCAGAGTAGTTATTAGGAAAAAATCTTCTCTGAGGGTGGTGAGGCCCTGGCACAGGTTTCTCAAAGAAGCTGTATATTTTCCATCCCTGGCAGTGTTAAAGGTTGGGTTGGATGGGGTCTTGAGCAACCCAGTCTAGTGGAAGGTGTCCCTGCCTATGGCAGGGGGTTGGAACTGGATGAGCTTTAAGGTCCCTTCCAACCCAGTTGATGTTTCTATGAAATAATCGGTTTAAAATAGTTTGAATGTTACTACAACTCTGAATAGTCTGTTGGTAACATATATAATATATAGTTATATATGTATAGTACTGAGTTTTTAATCTTGTGAAGTAGGTAAACTGAACTATCCAATTTTTGTTTTCTAATTCTAGAAAAAAATGAGTAAAGTCAATGACTGGCCTTGCTTTGCTATAAGCCAATTTCTTGCGATGTTTATAGCTGGCAGTAATAATTTTTTATTTTCTGTTACAGAAAATATCACTTTTCAAATGCAACTGCATGCTTTAGTATGAAACTGGATTTTGCTTTCTCTGGCTTTTAACTTCCATTGCAGGACCTTTTGATCTACTGGGTAGTTTCACTCTTTCTGTGTTTAAAAATTAGTTTCATAGAAACTAACCATTTTAGAACATTTGTTAGAAAAAAAAAAATCCTCAAAGATATTCAGAGCTGATAAAATACTATAGACAGTGTTACAAAACTTAGTAAATATTTTTGTCTCTGTCCAAAAAAGCACGTTTTAATGTTGGATTATTTTTATTTGTATGTTAGTATTTCCTGGATAGACTTGCAGTGTAGAGGTTACTATGTAGCTGACCAAAACGTAATACCTAAAATCTGTCTTTACTGTCCTAGCCTTTCAAGCAGTGTAATTATGTTGCTTCCAAGTGATAAGCCAAGGCAATTTACAGATTACTGGAATGCTTGAAAACACTGACCTTTCAGGTCACTCTGAGCACTCCTATTATGCAGAGATTGCTGTGGCACTGTTGTAATGTGCTGGCCTGTCACATGCTGACTAACTTGCAGAAAGCTTTGATGCAGCTGTTTTAAAAATGCTTTTGCTGACTGATAGGCACTTAGGCTACTGACTGTGAGCAAAGCCTGGCTCTCATTCCATGCTTTTAGCCCCCATTTTCTATAACAACACTTCTCCCCTGCTGACTACACATGCAGTTCTTATCTAGGCCCAATTGTTGACTTGTCTCCATTTAAATTGTATTCCTGTTAATTTTCACTTCAAAAATAGTTGTGCATGTGAAAGATTTGGTTTATGCAGAGCTGCTGCAAACAATCAGCCTTGAAAAGTTGATGTGGCTTTAAAGAGTGGGTGGATTAGGAGGAAAAAAAGTGTGTGTGTGACTGGGCAAAGCAGGGGAGGGAAGGGATTAAAAAACAATGGTCCTTTATTGATGTTGACCAATGCAGTGGAGAGTAAGTTCCTGAAATGCAGCATATATGAAGTAGAAGTTTGAAGTCTAAAGCATTTTCTTGAATTGGTACAAAGACTAGGAAGAAGACAGTATTTCTTTTGAGTATGTGATGCTTAATGAGCATCATACTTGGTAACAATAATGCCGTTACCTTCTTCAGTGTTAAAAACAGGACTAGAATGTGAATAAAAATGAAACTGACCTGATTTTTTTATTTAATCTCTTAAATTTTGTTGTAATCTCTTTAATTTTATTAATAGCTGCTAGATCAGGTAGTGCCTGATTTGCAGGGATCATGGGTAGATGCAAAAATAAATCCAAAAGTATAAAATGTTTAATTCTGGTAGTCTGACTAGAATGCTACAAGAGTAAACTGTTTTTTGCTTGCTGGGGACACTTAAAAAAAATCCATATTCTCACTGCAAATGAGGGGCTGGATATTTGTGGGGAGTGGATGTCTAATTCAGCTAAGCCTGTACAATAAGCACCATACTAGACTACTACTCATGAAGGGCAAAGCTTACCAATTCACAACTTGACCTTTGCCTCCGGGGAGTGTATTTATATTTAATATAATCTATTGGTTGGTTGTATCTTGGATTCTAAGCCTGTTTGAGTTGAGTGTGTTTGGACAAAAATCCTTTATGTTTCTGTTCTATTCTGCTGAGACAGGAGAAATGATTGATACTGTATGTATTTATCATGTATGATGTTTTCTACAATTCCAAGACTGAGCTGCATCATTATCCTTTTGTGTCGGGGAGTGTGACTGCAGGTATTGACCCATGTTTACTGCATTTCTGGTAGCTGCAAGATATATACATCCTGTGCTTTAAATCTCTTGAAGCAATTTCTTGAATTGCTTTTGTTATTTGACTAAACAGTTTTCAGTAACAATGCACTGAAACACTTGAAGTCCTAGAAGAATGTATTTTTCCTGCTGTAGCAATGCAATGAAGACGTCACAATGAGTGGGGAATTTATAGCAGGAAAACTAACTGAACAGTGTGATTCTGTAGTGAGCATTTTGTGTTACTATTTTGAATAAAAGTATCTTCATTCTTTGTAGTGATTGGTAGGGCAGGAAAGTTTGTTGGTTGTATATAGTCAATATTTTCGTAGTTGCACCTTAGCTTCCGTAGAGGAAAAAGATTTTCTGTGGCTCAGTTCAACGTTTGTTAACCTGGATTAATTTACATGGCACAGTGAGGCACTTGTTGTTAACATTAAACTATCTTTTAGAGGGCTAAATTTCAAAATGAATCACACTGGGAGATGAACCTACAAAAATTAGTTGAGAAGATGCAACAAAATCAGTACATGGACACCGGAACTATAAATTTAGATGTTGTCACTGTGCGTAATTTTCTCTTAGAAATTGTGAGAACTAACATGACTATGAAGGTACAAATATTAGTCAAGCTTTGAAAGCACTCTTTTACAGTAAGTTTTCTTTTTGAGCTCCGTTCTGGCTTTAATGTAAAAAGGCTGTACTATGACTGTTCGTTGGAAGTACTGTTTTATGTCTCATCTCTTTCCGCCTAGCTTTTCACTCTTTGTTATCCTCACCTATTTAGTCTTCAGGATTTTTTTTCAAAAGAATACTTTGGATTGAATGGTTTCTCTGCAAACCATGGCTTTCTGATAGTATTTTTCCACTGAACTGACTTGTCTCATATTTGTTGTGTGTACTGAATCTAAACTCTTGAGGTTTCCTATGCATGTAGGAAAATGTTCCTAAAAATAAAAATAAATAAAAAAAAAAACAAACAAAACAAACCAACTAAACAACCAACCTCCCCCCAAAACAAAATGAAACAAAACACCACAACAACAAAAACAAACAAACAAAAAAATAGCTTGTTTTACATTTTGCACATCTGTAGGTGATTCAGTTGCTTACTTTCCCCATTTCCTGGTTCTTGTTGACATTTCACTTGATAGTTTTTTTGGGGCAACAGTTAAATGAACTGTAGCTATAACCTAGAATAAGCAGGTCATAGAATTAACAGGTCATTGGCCAAAATTATACCAGCATTTCAGCTGTTAACCAAGAGCTTATCCAGTTACTTCTTCAGCTGGTTGGATAAAGAGCTAGAATGTCATTCATGCTTTCTCATTTCAAAAAATATGCTGAGTAAATGAAAAAGACATCTGCCCATTAAGCACAGATGAGAAATACTTGCTAAGAGGTGGGTTTGATGGGTAGCATGTCTGAGTAGTTATGTATAGATTTCTATTTTTAGTCTTTTTGTTTTCAGAGCTTTCTGAAGTACTTGATGTGCTTGTCATTTTTACCATAGCTTGGCTAGCAATAATAAAAATGATGATTACCTCGGGAGCAAGCAGCTTCTCTAAATCTAAGTCTGTAGTCTCCTGTTTGTGTTAGCTATTGCATAGCTGATTCTTACTTCAGATTTGCACTGAAGCCTTGACATCCACTGTTAATTTGTAGACATGTCTTCATGTAGTGATTAGTTTTGGATTCTTCACTTTATCAGTCTTACCTGTGCAAATCAGAATAACATACTTGAACATAAGTCATTATTTTTGTTTGTGTGTTCTAAAAGGTATCAAACTGGCTGCTATAGAAGATAATTTCACTGGTGTGTTTTTTGTATTAGCTACTTAAATTGATAGCTTCATAGGCTGAAAATGAAGGTAGTTCCTCAGGCCTGTATAGACAGGGAAGCCATCAGTAGTGTAACTGTAATGGCAGTTTTCCTAAAAATGTAGCAATGTTCTGCTGTTCAACCTGCCAACAGAAAGCTTTCAGTATTAGTTACAGTGCTGCTGTATCTAGATTTTCCTTGTCAGATGTTCTCAGTGGGTGTGAAACTGCTGCCTATATTCACTGGGTTTTGCTTGTGGCTTTAATACCTCAGTAATTTCTCTCACACGCCCCTGCCCCTTCCCCTCCGGCCTTGGGAGTTATTTTAGGATGTGCAAGCCTACTTCCTCAATTTTGAGGACAGGTCCATGAGGGTAACTAAAGCTTATTTAATTATGAGCATTACATTTGGTCATGTTGGATGCTTTTTCTTGGACTGATACAAAAGGCTTATGCTAAATGTTATTTTAACTTGTGCTGGAGTAGGCCAGTTTTTTTGATGAAGGGAAAGTCCCTTAAATGTGTTATGGAAGAACAGTAAAGTGAGACCACTGAAGAGCAAAAATGCTTTGTACTTCAGTCAGCTGTAACTTTTTATCAGGCTTGTTTAGGCTGACTTCCAAGTGCAGACTTCAGATACTGCAGTTGTGTGTGTTTCAGTGCTTATCGCTTGCTTACATGAGAAGCTCAGATTTCATCTTGGAAAAAAGTGTGTACCCAGTTCTTGTAACACCAGAAAAAACCTCAGTCTTGAAAATGTGGTCATACTGTATTATAAACATAAAGAAAACAGAAGTAAATATAAAATACTGCTTTTGAAAACTATTTCAAAGTAAGACTAATGTTTGCGTATAACTATACTCATGCAGTGATGTGTACTATGTGGGCAATTGGGACTGTAGATTATTTGAAATAATGATATTAAGCTGTTGTGCATATATTTCTTTTTGAAAGCCTACCCTCCAGATTGGAGGAAGAAGTTAAGCCTGGCAGAAACTTTGCACTTGCCTGAAGTGTTGCAGTGCTGTTGGTCTCAATATGGAAGTAAATTAAATGCTCATCAATGATCTGCATTATTGATATGGCATTGTTTGTGTTGTCTTTGATCTTTTGAGGGTAAATATGCCTTGGGAGCACTGACTCTTAAGAGAAGGCTGTGGGGAGACCATATAGCAGCTTTCAGATATCTGAAGGGGACATGCAAGGGTACCACAGAAAGACTCACTGTAGCAGTAGGGCAAGGGGTAATGGGTTCAAGCTTAAACAGGGGAGATTTAGGTCAGATATAAGAAAGAAATTCTGTACCATGAGGGTGGTGAGGCCCTGGCACAGGTTGCCCAAAGATTTGGTAAGTGCTCTGTCCCTGGCAGTGTTGAAGGCCAGATTGGACAGAGCCTTAGGTGACATGGTCTAGTGTGAGGCATCCCTGCCCATATCAGGGGGGTTGAAACTAGATCTTCTAACCCTAACTGTTCTATGATTCTATGACAGTGTACTATCAGGGAAAAAGTACACCAGTACGATCATTTGTATACACAAGCTGATAGTTGGCACATGCTAATGGAATTGTAGAACCATAGAACAGTAGATTGTGGTCCAGAACCCAAAGAAGATAAGTTCTGCTTTTGAAAGATCACAAGTTTAGCAGCAGAATTCACTTGGCAACATTTTACTGTGTGCCTTCCCCTTCAAGAGTTGTCTCAAGTAGGGTAAGGGTGTAGAAGCACTTCTGCTGTTGATTGCTGCATTTTTAATTTATTTTTTTAATATTTGTATTATATGCAGAGGGGAAGAGCACAGCTAAGTGGTATTTCTGTTGTCTTACTGCTTCTTTTTGAACTTTGTCACTCTTCAGGTCGGTGTCTTGTCATTTAAAGCCTTAGCTTGCTTTAGAATGTGAAGCTTGAAGAGGCATGGTAGCAGATAAAGGTGTTAAAATTTACATTAAATACTGCCACTGGTTTGTAACCTTTTGTTATTCTGTTAGACTACATTAAGTTAAGAATGTAGAAGTTCAATGGAGCCGCTTTCTGTACCAGAAAGAGTTCTGGAATAATAGAGGGATGAGGTTAAACTGGTGTCAGCAAGTGGATTTTCAGTTTGCAAACTTAAATGTCAGGTTGACTCTTGCAGATTTTAAGTCTAAATTCAATGGGAACTACTTTCAAAAAGGGAAAGTTTGCACTTGTTTGTGAGCTTTCGGTTTGCAAAAAATCTGGTTTTAAATATAGTTTAAGGTAGTTATAAGATGCCATTCTGGTAGAAGCATGGTACGTGTTTTAAGATAAACCAGATAATTTCTGCCTACATAGTTTTCTCACCTATTTGAGAATGTGGATTCCAGAATGGTGATGAATGGACATAATGAATTTTTGGTTAAGATTATAATCCTGTGTTCTTGATATGCTTGAAATTGTGGGAAGAGAAGTTAATGTCATGTGGTTAAAGCTGCTGGTGAGGCAGTTTGTTCCACTTAAAGGAGTTTATTTTTAATCACTGATGTAAATACAGACGTAGCTTTGTGACCCTTTTTAAGGTTAACCTTTGGCTTTTGGGGTGTGGTGCTTTTTTCCTTTGGTGGATCTGTGCTTTTAGTTTTGTCTTTATCACCCTAAATGTTCTACTAAGGAAGCAGGTAAAGTTTAAACTGCAGAAGAAAGGCCTTCATGCTATTAGATCTGGAAGATGGTAATTTTTGGCAGTTCTTTACAAAGGTTTCTAAATTTGATATTAAGTTTTACGTAAAAATGCAGTTCTAGTTCACCCACAGTTTTCAGATAATTTGAAGTCTGCTAAGTGGCTCTTTTTGAGAAGAGGTTGTTTTACTGGTTTTGAAGTGCATTGCTGTACTTTGTATGCATAAATGCAACATGCTACTAAGGGAGTTCTGATCTGGTTAACACTTAATGCTCTTCTGCATCTCTGTTAGTTCCCTTTCCCTTCCCCTGCTTTGATGTTGCAAACAGGAAAGGAAAAATCCTTAACTGCATGTCTATTGGGTGGGAAAAGGCATGATGACTATGTATGTCTGAATACCTCCAAAGTTTAATTTGAAGTCTGTGTAAAGCCTCTTGTCCAGTAATTACTGTCATTTTGTTCTAGTGACTTCAGTCAGTGTCTCCTCTACCCTGGCTTCAGAAGGGGAGGGAAGGAGGGTGTTGTCTCCTGGCTCAATGAGAAATGGACAGAGTACTTCTTCAGCCTAGGATTTGTGGGAGTTCCTATTTACTTGTTGTGGGGTAGGGATGCAGTTTTCAGAAGACAAACACCCAAAACCCCAGGACACACTGGTTTTAAAAAATGCCGTTTTTTTTTTTTTTTAGCTTAAATTTAATATACGCTGATTTGCATTCAGTTTCTTTTAAGACATCTGCCTATCAGCAAAGTTTGTGAACCACTGGTATAGAGAAAGGCAGTGGTGGGATTGTTGCCAGTAGGACATCAGAGGATTGTAATCAGGGCAGCTGGTGGTATCTCAGGCCTGCTTTTATTTCCTCTTGTCCAGTCTTGGCTGATCAATGAGTTGCTGCTTTTTGAGAAGATGAGGAGTTTGCAATGGAAGTAAAAAGATGTTTCTAGCTTGTTTTGGGTGGCAGAGGTATTCCTGTTGATGCTGTGTGTCCTTTTAAGGGAAGGGAAAAAAGTGTGGAAATGTCTTACTTGGTTCTTCCTTGCTTGCTTATTCTTCTGAAGCTGATGTTGTTGGCCATGGCTCCTGAAGAGAAGGAAGCAGATTACTTAAAGGGAAAGGATAATAAATTAGAAGGTAGAAAAACATGCGCATATTCCATAAAACATGTTTGTTAAGTCTTGCTTGGGTAATAGTGAATCTTCTTTTACTTTCTGAAAACAAACATCCATATCCTTCAAATATCTTATAAGCTTAAATAAAAAAAGTCCTCCTCTATAACTGGCTGTGGATACTTGATTGTTTGTTGCACACTATAAAGCAGCTAGGGCTATGAAAGTAATTGCATGTGTGGTGTTATATGTGCTTCTACATTCATAGTCAATATAGCCCACCAGAGACGACTTGTATTTGTTAGCCGCTTTTCTTACCTGTTCCTTTTCCACCTCAAAAAAACCATCACCAATGCCAGACTGAATTTTTGATTCAGTTAAGGGCAGCTTTGCAGGTAAGAGATACTCTGCCCTGAGGGTAAGAGTAGCCTCAAGCTTAGGCTTTTGCTGCTCCTTAACTCTTTGTATATTCAAGCAGCAGCCTGAAGGCTGCTGTTCCTCAAAAAAAAAAGAAATTACACTCATTCTCACAGTTTGCTTAGAGTCTTCTTCCTGCTATATCTTGACTCTGCCTCACTGTTGGACACCTGCCTGGTTGGTTCACGCAACTTAGTGAAACAACCCATCTTTTTTTCTCGGACCCTGTTCACCCCTTTCCAGCACTCCTCTGAAACTGAATTTTAACAGTTACCTAATTTTTTTTATTTTAGTGGATAATTTTATTCAATTTATATTATATGGACACAGAAAGCATGCAAAGGACTGATGAAAATGAAACAGTTAAATGAGCTGTAGGAATATGTTCCTTGGGATTTTGGAGTTCATCTGTAGTTCTGTGAACTGCTGAATGCTGTGTAATGGCTTGGTATGAAAAGGGAAAGGTCTCATCTCCTCTCTTCTTCTGTACTATATTGTTAAGAATTTAAGTACTGGTAGTATTGAGTAATATTTTTTATATGTTTGTTTTGTTGATTTTTTTTTTCTTTCATTCTACGTCTTCAAGTTAAAATATTGTCTGGTTTGAGTTAGTGCTATATTTTTCAGTTTTGTAACTGGATTGAGGAGCAATTGTAGCATGCTAATTGTTTTTTCTTCATCACTTCATGTGTTAGCTTTAGAAAGGAAGTGTTTCTGGAAGAAAATCCTGACGCAGACTCATGTCGTGCATATAAATAGGGGACTATTTTGAAGTGAAATGTCAAAGCATATAAAATATGCCGCCTTAAAGAGATGTCTCTTCCCCTTCTTCAAGGTGTATGTTTTGGAAAAGTGATGTAAAGTACTTCATTTCATGATCAAGCAATAGAAAGCTAGGCATTCTTAATAGGATGGGAGTTGTTTTTTCTGCTGAGGAAAAAATGTTTTCTCCACTTCCCAGACTTGCCTGTGTAAGAAAGTTCAGAAACGTTTTCCTTGCTGGTAGCTGAATAATCCTTTCAGATGCACTAACATTAATCACTGCTGTAGTGTTTGTTACCTTGTCCTCCCATCCAAATCTGACCTTGCCTCTGACCAGCAGGGTATTGCAATCCTGCTGTAATTCTCATTCCCTTGACTGCTTGCATTACTTTTTTTCCCCTCTCAGCTTACTAACACTGCGCTTTAAAAAATAATAAATCCCCAGACCTTGTGTTCTTTTACACTTTTTACACCAAACTCTGTTGCTATTGACTCCTTACTCCAAAGTTACTAATGCCTTTCTAACCTAAGTCACTCTTCAATACGAGCTGTAGTATCTAACATTTTTCACCATTTTTTTCTCTTTAATCTCCCTCATTTTTATATCCTTTTAACTTATTTCCTTGGAATGTGTAAAGTCGATGTGAGCTTAAGAGTTGTGATGCGTTCTGCAGATGCGCTACCTGCCATGTGACTGCTAAAATTGAATCTTCTTAAATAACAGCTACACAAATTGGGAGTGGGGAGAAATGCCACATTTTTATGGGTGGTTGTTCAGGGTAGGGAAAGACACTTAAACACAAAAATTCTCACTAAAAGTGGCTGGTTGAGATTCAGAGGAAGACATTTGATACCTGTGAAAAGAAAAAAAAATTAATCTTACTACACAAAGGGACATATTTAATCATACTGAGATTTGTGTGTGTGTGTGTGTGTGTGTGTAGGTATCAAGGGGAGAAAGCCTTGTGGAATTGCGCAGCTGCAAAAGTAGTTGTCGTCTGTCCTGACCAGGCAAAAGGCACCACTTACTGGGTTGGAGTACTTGCATTTAAAATCTTAATGTTGGAATTTGGTAAATTAACCATAAAATGTATTGTTGTGGCTGTATAGGCTTTAAAAAACAACAAAAACCAGACAACACTCCCACACCTCCCCCAGAAGAACACCACTTTCCAGTGCTCCTCCTCCTAAAAAAAAAAAGAACCAAAAAACTCTGAAATGAAATAACCTGCAGAATCAACCAAACCAACCTCCCATGAAACCCAAACAAAAAAACCCAAAACTCTTAACACACCAAACATTTTAAGGAAACATTAACCAATGTGTGCTGTTTTCTTGTTAAGCTAGAGGATGGGAAGGCTGTAACTCTGCATCTGTACTTGGCTGTCATATAAGGCTCTTAAAAAATGTGTATTTGGTCTGATTTCTACTTAAAAGCTTTGAGTACCATCTTGGGGAAAATCAATCTTGCTCTGTCCCAGTGGGATGGTGTTTGCCTATCCTGGGTCTCTTGTTTGACAGAGCTTTAGCATGTAATGATCTAAAAGTGATACAGTGCAGTGCTTGGTAACTAGGTTATGCTTTGCTCGATTAGAAACGATCTAAGAGACATTCTGACTTAGGTGCTTTGGAAGCTGTGGTTGCTACTCTTTATGTTGGTGGTTTTTAGGTGGCCGTTTCTTACACCTGTGTGCATTTTGGTGTTAAAAAGCAATGGTCACATGCATGAGGTTTCGTATGTAAAACTAGTAAAGTATGATTATGCTTCATGTGGTACTGATGCCATGCAGCTCTTCTTCACCAAGGGGAAAAAACATAATTGCAGAACTCCAAGTAATGTTCTTAACTTAGCAATAGAGACCAAGCTGCATCTATGAGCACAGATGGAGACTGTGGCTGCAGTCGGATGATTTGGTTTGGTTTCAGGAATGTGCTGGAATTGACTTGTGCAGAATCACAGATTTAAGATTGGGGCTCCAGAGATCAGCTAGCCCAGCCCTCTGCTCAAAGCAGTTCTCACAACATCTGTTTATAGAATAATTAAAGAACAGCAAGGTCAGAAGGGAGCTCTGGAGGTCATCTACTCCAGCCCCATGCTCAAAGTAGGTTCAGCAACTGTAGGTTGTCTGGGTTCTTGTCTGGTTGAGGCTTGGACACCTCCAAGGATAGAAATTTCACAGCTTCCCTGACAAGCCTGCCCCTGTGGTTTTAAAACAAAGCTACCAGGCAGGTAATATGTAATTGGAATTTGGCATTCCAAGTTGTCAATTGCTGTGAAACTGTGATTGCAGCTGTGTATGCTTAATGAACTCCACTTGTATGCTTCACTATAGGGTTTTTTTTTTTACTCTGAGGCTGGAGTTTGAGCAGGGCTGGCTTATAAACTGTGCCCCTAGCAATATCTGTCAGTGGGATTGAGATAAACTGAGGGGGAACAGATACATGTAGAAAGGACTGCATACAGAAGTGTAGCATGCCCAAGCATAATATGAGGGAGAAGGGTATTTCTGAGGGTGGGAAGTAGTATGAAGGTAGCACATGCTGCTTAAGCAGTTACTTGTGCTAAATCTGAGCTAAAATTGATCTTTAAGTAAAGAGAAGATAAATACTTTCAATTGCATATTAAAACCTAACCTCTAATTTTATAATCTCTGAATCCTAATAATACTGACCTGGGACAGTGTGGTAAAGAAAGACTTAAAGTAAAACAAAAAGCAAACTGCAAGCTGCTTGTGTTTCCTCTTGGCAGCTTCTCTGGAGGGGAGGGGGTAGATGGGATGATGATGAGCATGGACACACACAGTTTACCACTTTGCTTTGTAGCCTTTCTGTTCTGTTGTGACTTCTGTTTTAGTAGCATACTGGCGTCGTGATCTGTGAAATGCTGCTTGCCAGCGCTTAGAGTTTGTGATCCTATATTATTTCATTGCCAGCTGGAAAGCAAAATGGAAACAAGCAAAACAGACAAGGATCCCAAATTCTGAAACACAGTTTCCCATTCCCTTAGAGATCATGAAACTTGTAAGCTTTGCTTAGCTGCTGGCTTATGCTGTTACCATAGTGTGAGTGGTGCTCTTCATCTGAAGTAACTTGACCTAAGATCATTTGAGGTGTGTTTGTCTCTTAAATTCCATTTTGTTTTGCCACCTTATTCTCAAGCATCAGACCTCTGCTGTTCAGGGTTATGATATTCACTAGTGTATCATAAGCATTTCTAAACATACTCAGATTTAACTGGATCTATAATTCAATATTTAATTATTTCACTAAAATGTAATATCCCCCAAATTTCTGCATTCTATTCTTGTTCAGGGTTTTTTGGAAGGAAGGTCTACTGTATTGAGCAGTAGCAAAACCAACAAAGGAGTTTAATGATGCCAGGAAATCATAGAGCTATCTGTGATATGTGACTCTTGGACTTGAGAGATCTTTCTGGAAAAGTAAGTCTTCCTAGAAAAAGAAGTTGAATGTTCTTTTCTTCAGTTTGGAGAGAGTATTGCCAAGAAATGAGAGCAAGAGTATCTGAGCAAAAATGTCTTGTGCAAAAAATTCTTCAGGAAAACTAGCAGAAGGAACATATATATATACTTGTGTGGTATTTATGTTGAAAAATAGCAAGTAACCTGAGGAATCTTAGAGCAGGAAGCAGTGGAAATTGTATTGAGTAAGCTAGTATTTAATGGAGTTTCATGAGGTTCTGAAAGCATAGGGGAAATTGAGCAGAATGGTGAAAGAACCTAGCTGTTGCTGAAAATATGCAGATATATAAACTTCTATTTTTTTTTTCTCATGATGTAAAGATGACTTCTGTTGTCCAAGCAGTAGGTGTGTACTGTTCTAGTAGAGTCATTCTGCCTATACATTGATGTAAGTAAGTGTTGAGAAGTCTGTATGTATTTTGTTGGTTTTCATTGGTTGGTGGTAGTGGTGGCTTTTTTTTTTTTGTTTTGGTTGTTTGTTTGTCGTTTTTTTTTTTTTTTAAACTTGCATGTTGTCATCTGAAGACTTGCTTTAATAATGGTGTCTTTCTTAATACAGGCTTTTCATGAGGTGAAGTGTTGAATGTAGACAAGTGTTGAGGAGGACTGGAATTCTTTACTGCAGCCTGGGACCTGTGCAGTGTGAAAAATAGTAAAAAGGAGCGATGCATACTGCATAACTCTAAGGTGTTGAGTACATCTGTTTGAGCAAAGAAGGTTAGCATTTCTGTATCCAAAATAGATGGTCGATGTTGCTTCCATGGATCTACATTTAGACAGAAGGTGAAATTGATGACTGTTTTTTTCGGTATCAGTAATGAATGAGTTTTTTGGGGGTTTGGTTGGCTTTTGTTTTGTTTATTTGTTGGTGAGGATTTTTGTTTGTTTTATATAATAAAGGTCTCATGAGAAGATGCTTTAGTGGATGTTTCTGCTCCATTTAGCACTGGTGTGTGAAAGAGGTAATCATATAGCATCAGGTGCATGTTGTTTGTCTCTGCAGCAGTCCCTGGGCTGTTCTGTCCGATCTCAGTCTGTCTTTTCTCAAAAATACATTCAGGGTAACAGTCTTTCCTCCTTGCAAAGAGGGACGATTATGTAAAAGCCGAGGATAGAGGCTCCTTGCGAGGTCTAGTGCAGCGATACCGCAGTTCTGAATGCAAACACCCAGTTTTCGCAGTGTGCATATTACTGTGTTTATCCTGCCTTGGAGTGCCCTCCTTGGTGGCTACACTTGCTGTAGTAGGCTTACAGTATTTGAAATAGCTCAAATATCCCTGAGGTGCTCTGTAGTGTAAATGTGGTTCACTGCATATGTTGTATAAAAACAGTGTAAGATAAAACTCTTAGTTGATAAAATCAACCTTATAGTAGGATTGTGTTTTCATTGTGCTAATTGTAGGGGGACAGCAGTTAAAAAATTTACTTTTTTTTTTTGCATTTTTCTGTGAGCTGAAGCCTTGTGTTACAAGGGAGTTGTAGGGAAGCTGTTGGCATCTTAAGGTGTAGTAGTTTAGGCAATGGAAAAAGGGAGTATCTAGGAAGTCTTCCTGGTTGGTGTTGGAATCAACACACTGCTTCAGCTGAGTGCTAAAAGATGCTGTGTGGGGGAATTGCCTCTTTATTCCATGCTCTGGGCTGGCTGAGGAAGATTGTTTTCTTTTCTTAACTTCCTCAGGAAGCTGTTTGTTTTGGATATTGACTTTGATTTTTTTTTTTTTCATTTTTTTTTTTAAAGGAATGATAAATACCATCCTCCAGATACACAACAAATCTGCAGAAATTCTTGTGACAGTTGCAAATATTAGTTTTTATAGTGAGCACTTTTAATTCTTGTTCTCATAAGTGCAAAGTGTAATGTTTCTGCATTTTAACCTTTAAAACTGTTAAGTAGCATCCCACTGCTGGTGTGG
Organism: Forpus xanthops; assembly: GCA_032466535.1. Taxonomy (NCBI): domain Eukaryota; kingdom Metazoa; phylum Chordata; class Aves; order Psittaciformes; family Psittacidae; genus Forpus; species Forpus xanthops. The sequence goes on along the minus strand of JASSUY010016255.1, from coordinate 8,750 downwards.
GTTTCCAGAGAATAATTGAGAATTAATTGTAGAAGCCAAATAGAAAACCAGCAAGATAAACAAGGCATATGAATGTCTGTTGTGTCTTTCTGAAGAGAATAACACTATATCTAAGCTTCCTTCCTTCTTTTGATACAGCCCCATACCACTTCTATTTTACCTTGTTTTCATATCTTGAATAAAAAAGCTATTTCTCAAGATTGTTGTGATTTTTATCAAGACAAATATGAATGTCTTTAGACATTGGCATTTTATTGGAAGTAGGGTGTAATGAGGCTGCATACTTTGGAGCAAAGGTAGTGTTCTTTATATAGTTAAGTTTGTAATCTGGTGGTTCAGTTTTTTGTACTTTGCTTGTTGTGATTGAATGGATTAGAGCAGGGGCTTGGATCTGTCACAGGTAGATAGCTTTCCTCTCTATTGTATTTTGTGGAGAATAGAAGCAATATGCCCCCTGAGGTAGCAGAAGTAGTTGGTTCATTTTCTTGTCTACAGGACAGCTGTCAATGCTGACCTGCGAAATCAGGTTTGTGAAGATACAGAAAGTACTTCATTGCTTTCCATGGTACATTACTCTTGCATTGGACAGAGGAAGACCTGAAAATCTGCCTAAGTTAGATACCAAAATATGATTTTCTCTGAAAATATATTAATCTCACTGTCCTTAGTGAGAAAACAAAACCAAGAAACAAACATCCATTTGCCATACTCAGAGCTGTGAATGCTACAAATTGTATAATGGTGTTTAACATGAGCTTAAGAAAACTCTTGAAGCAGAAGCATAAAATAAGTTTTTTTCCAACACTGAAGTCACAATACCATTATTCTCTTTCTGTTATTTTTATTTCTGCATGTGTAAAGAACCATACCTTACAGTATCCATAGTTTGCAAAGTTCCAAATGCTGTCAGTCCTTCACTTGCATTTCAGAGATGCTTAATGGTCTCTGTTAAGTTACTGTAACCCTAAACTGTAGCATCTTAGTATTCTCACACATTCCTAGTTTCTGAGGTATTAGGCTGTATGTGTTTCTCAGTTCCTGCTGAGACATCTTGATTTTCCCCTAAATCAGTGGCGGATAACCTTATTTGGGATAGCAAGCTTGGCACCAGCAATCAGCAAGGGTCTGCCACTAATGCTGCAGACCTACTCTGTCCATACTTCTTAGTTACAAGCAGTGTCTGCCATTTTTAGAGACTTTGGAAATAAGTCCTTACAAAATTCCTGAAATTCAAACATTGTATGAAAAGAAGAGCACTTTAAGAGCATGGTCTAAGAGTAGCACCACAGCTGGGACCTCAGCTGATGGTGGTGCAAACTGGCTCCTCTGCCTCAGTTGTTAATAGGGTCATCAGTACCTTCACATGTCTCCATAAAACTTTCAGTGTTTTGAGTGATGCAGTTCTTTACAGATCAGAAACTAATATAAGCAGTTTGTGTCAAAGGCAACAACTTACCTCAGGCTGCTTTTGAACTGTTTTCACTGTTCTTGATTGGTGTTTGGGCATGTGGAAAGAATGAAAAGAACATACCACTTACTTGTCTGTTCAGCTAATGGACATTTGAAGTTTCAAAGTCTTGTGAATTTGAAATAAATGTATTAGTCAAAATCTAGAGGAGGTAAATAGGAATAGATAAGTAGAGGATATAGTATGAGCAAGAAAATGGAGAAGAACAAGTAAAGAAAGTGGAATGACTGAGTTCCTGCAGAAAGGGAAAAGCCATTAAAAATGTCAGGCAGGGTCAGTTGATTGAGGAATGAGCACCCTGGTCAGTTTTAGGAAGAGATTATGTGAGTGGTTTTTGGGGGTTTGTCTTGGTGTTTTGTGAGGTAGTAAGTCTTCTCACAGTTCTAAGAGGCATGTTATGTAGGTCACTTCCTTTTTCTTTGTCATTGGTTAGCTGGTTTTGTTATCTTATCCTGCTCTAACTCTTGAGAACGTAAACTCTCCCATATCTAGTGGGAGCACTGCTTAACTGGTTAAACTGTGTTTTATCAGGCTTTGCCATACCCAGGTGTGTTTGCGCTGTGCCGTGTATACTGAGTCAACAGTGAGGCACAAGAACTTGGAACCATTAAAATCTGGTACTTAGCCACGTAGCTCAGAACTGTGCTGTGGTAAAGTGCATTTGACTGCTGATGGAGTATTGTACCTGGGTGGCATTGCCAGGACAAATACAGTAAGTGAGCCAGTTGGGTTAAATTGTTGATAATCTCAGATAGAAATGAGTGGATGTATTTCAATAAAAATGTGAACTGCAATTTTTTGGATTCATGTTGCTTTCTTTGAGCAGGAGCTAATTAGAGTTTTTCTTTTAGAAGTTTACTTGCAGAGATAATTCTTCACTTGTTGACGAGATATTCAGCCTGGGAAGTTCTTGCCAAAAATAAGACAGAATGAGAGCATCAGAAATAGGGAAGAAAATCAGTATTCATTAACTGCTTTTAGCAAGCTAAACATTCTGTTTTGCTTCAGAGATGGCTCTGTGTAAATCATAACTTTTAATATATATCTGGCTTACTTCTAAAAAGCTGGAGAGAAATAGTCTAATTCTGGGGTGGAGCTGAATCAATTTGTAATGCAAAGGAGTAACATTTGGTGTTGAATGGAGGGGAATAAAAGCTGCTTGAATGAAATATAACCCAATTAAGTTGCATCAACACTTCCAGCAGAAGCGATCCTGAAAAAGAAATTAGCAATAATGTAGCACACTGGGGTCACAAGAAGAATACGCTATTTAAACCTGGTTGCAAATTCTGATGTTAGAAAATTGGGTCAAGATTTTGGAGCTATTGATTGTGGAAGTAAACACACCAGCTGCTGTTCCTTGTTATAGTACAGGACTGGATTAAAAGTTATGAGTACTTTTTGTTGTAGTGGCTGCGTTACAGTAACTGAAACAAGGGTAGATTTAAAAGAAAGTACATTGTTTCTGTTGAGGTTGCAGTTTGTCTTCTGGATCTGCTCTTTAGTTAGTGGATTGCTTGTTTATGAGAGGGGAGAGTGTGCAGCAGAGCACTGGGAACTCCCTCTGGAAAGGTGGAAAATGTACAGTACTAGAGTGGGAGACTTCATGCTGTTTGCTCTGTATTTTCTGCTGCCTTCCTGCCCGTTTTCAAGCCTTCGGCTCTGCTAGTTTTCCTTCCTCAAGCCATCTTGTCCTTTCCAATGTTTGCTTGTGGTGGTACATTAAGTAGTGCAAATGTCTGTTCTTTGAGGCAGAAATGTAGGTACATAAGTATTGTCATAATGTTACTGTTTAATTTAGTTCCCTTAAAGAAGAACATGTTTATTTCTGCAGTGCTACTGTTCACCAAAGAAATTAGACTGTTCTAAACTGTGGAGTCTGTTAAATGTGACCTGTGTGCATAATATAGTAGCACAGGTACTGCAAACTGTAGCTGGGTGTCCATGAGTTAGTGGTATTCATTGTACAGTTAGAACAAACAAAAATGTATGTTTGCAAAAGTATGAAATATGTAAGTTAGAATATAATACAACTGATCACAGTGGAAAACTGAAAGTGGGCTTTGGACCAACTTCATTTACTTAATTTACTTACTGAGCAAGCAAGAGAGCCTACGTCACAAATTGTTCTTGTAGTCCTTCCATTTAAAATTCTTTATAACTTCAAGTTCTGGAGTACATAATGATTAAAAATATATTTTGCTTATTATTACCCTTGCCCCACTTCCCTGGGAGCACGGGAAGTTCAGATGTGACATACAAAGACAGGAAATGTGTAACAAATGAGCTAGCCCTACTTCTCCATAGCTATTCAACATGAATATTGATGTTACTTTTGAGTGCAAGTTTCTGTGGTATTGCACAGTCACTTAGTATAGCTGTTGACAGTGAGTCTAATCTTTGGGTTCTTTTTTCTCCTTAGAGCACAACAATGGAAGAAACAGCTATATGGGAACAACACACAGTGACTCTTCACAGAGTAAGTTCATCCAATTTGTTGTGTCTGCCTAATGCAGGATACTGGTAGCTTTTGAAAACAATAGGAAAAAGCCAGGTATCAGGAAGTAAAAGGAGAGGAAACTGTCATATTTTTTTGTTTAAATTTAGAAGTGTTGTAAAAGCTCATTTGGTAGTACTCTATTTCTTTGTTGGATTTCAGAGATAACTCTGCCAGCAAATAACCATGCCAGAAACAAAGCTTTAGATCACTTCTGTATTTAAGTGAAAGTAGTTAGATATCTAAGTGCTCATTAATGAGTGTACTGTAATTTATACTTAGATGTTGTAAAACTTTATTTGCAGGGGCAGGAAACACTGTAACTTAAGTATAAATAAATATGTTAAAAATTGCCTTATTTTCTTGCCTCTTTCTTAAGGTGAATGAAAATAACAGGTTTGGGTGATCAGAATGTGCACCTTTGGCAAAGGAATGTGTACAGGGAGTCAGTGAATAGGAAGACAGCTTGTACTTTTAGTTTGACTCTTCCCTTACTTGAGTTACTCTTATCAAATAGATTTCTCGTGTAGCTATTGTGAGACTATACAAGAGAGACAGTAACGAGTGAGTTGCTTAAGGAAGGTCTTTCTGTTGATTCTGTTGAGTTTAATGTTGCTAATTCAAAAGAATCATTGAGAGCCCACCCTCTTGAGCGTGGTTGCACTCAGCTTGACCGGAAGGCTTTCTGACAAAGTACCCTGTCTTTAACTGCAAACACATGTAGAAGCAAAAGTATGAGTAAATCCAAGTCATAGTTATCTAGGCTACTTTTCAAGCTTCCAATGATTTTTAGGTCAACAAGTTCTTGTGTGAAAGTAGTATTTCTGTATGTAACTGCCTTTCATGTTTTCTTCTTGAAGCTGTCCAGTCATCCCTGGAGCCTCTGTAAACTTAAAAAATTTTTGCCCATATTAATGGTTAAATCAGTACTGTCTTCAATGAAACCTGAAAATGACGTGTTCAGTCAGTGAACCAAAGGAATAATGAAGTGCTGCAGTATGGTGTTACCGCAAGCAAATTGTGAAATAATAGATGTGAACTAGAAATCCTGTCTTTGCACATAGTCAGATGTCCTTTTATAGTATAGAAGTAAAGTGTGGTTTGGTTATGGTTTCGATCTTGATACTTCATGTGCCCAGCTTCTGCCAACTGTACTGGTTTAACTGTTTTGTTATTTAAGTAGGTATCTTTCATTTGGATTTTGAAAGCTGATGGCATGTACTGTTAATAATTTGATAGTATTAATTTAGCCAATTAAAACCAAACAATTGAATGTTTTTCATCTGACAGATAACAAAACCAGTACTCTCATACTAATGGTAAGCGAACTGATGCTTAAAATTTATCCTTAGCACTGGGATTTAGGAGGACAACTGCAGATTTGTTTGTGGGGTTTTTGATTTTGCCTTTTAATCGTGACATTCTTGTAGTGTTAGGTTATCGAGTAAATAAGAGTACTCCATTTTAGTTGGAAGGAGCAAAGTGCATCCAGATCTCAGTTATACTGAAGGTTATCTAGAAGCTACAGAATTGGAATAGACTTGAAATGCCACTCTGAGTGGTTGTGGAATATTTTTAGTGTGAGTTTACCTGTTCCACTTGTCTGAGCTACAGAACTGCTATAGAGCTTCTACTGTCAGCCACACAAAGAACATTCTGAAGAATGGAACTCACTTTCTAGTGGGGCACATTAAAATGTGCTTCTGATTTTGGCTTAGCTGAGGGCAGTAAGAGGTCTGTGTATGATGGAATTAAGATACTTAATGTGCTGAATTTCTGTGGGATAGATGCAAGTCAGGCTTCCTATTATAGGCTTTTTCTTTTATTGGTATGCCTGCAAAGCTCTTTTACCAAACCTTTTTGTGCCTTTTTCTCAGTATTTGCCTTCAGAAATGAAGTTAGACAAGTAATTGGAAGGTTGAGGTCTAGTATACATTTGTCTAAACCCTTAGTAAGTCCCCTAGGGAAACGCAGAGAAGTCCAAAGTTGGTGTCAGTCTCTTGTCTCTTTGTAATGGTGAGCAGATCTGTTGTCCCTCCAAGTGTCCCAAAGAAACTATGCAGGAACCAGGGTATCTTCCATGGTATTTGATCAAAGCTACTTAGTGAGTAAGGACCACTAACATTTATTGGAATGAACAGCCTTAAAAATTGAGGGGTAATGCAAGTAGTTTGTTGGGTGCTGTGTGCGTGTTAGCAAAGTTTCATAGAATATTCTGAACTATGTTTATTCCTGTTTTGAAACTTACCTCTGTCCTGTAAGCAATTCCAGCACTGACCTTTTTACTTTAAGGCCTGTGCAGTTCTCTACTATAACTCCATTGCTTCCGTCTATGGCAGAGTAGGATTTCATTAACTTTTCATGGGCTCTGTAAAGGTAGCCAAAACCGTAAAAACAAAAAGCAGTTTAGGTAGTACTCATCAGATTTTGGAAAGCCAGTTATCATTTGTATGCAATTTCTTCATGAAACAAAAAAGCCACAGTAGCAGATACTGTATAAGGTCTTTTATCTGTATAAGCAGGTAATGAGCTTTTACTGATCTATAAATGGGTAATGGCAGTTCAGAAGTGATAACTACCTTAAAAGATACATATGTTGTTTTTTTTATGAACATGTTTAGATCCTGTAATGAACCTTTTTAAAAGGTGTTAGTATGGTATATAAACTTCAGAAGATGAGCCTTGCAGAAGAGAAGGGAGTGCTTTACATAGGGACTTCTTGTTGAAAAATGCAGCTTTACTCGCTTCTTCTGAAGGGTTTCTTTCTGTGACCTTTACTTTGCAGAGATGTCATACAAATTTGGGAAAGAGTGTATTTAATCCCAGTAGTTGCAGTATATATACGTGTTAGGTGAGGCACTGTGATAGTTAAAACATCTTTTTTTTTTTTTTTTAATCCATCTATTTTGGGTATCTCAGAGTCTGGAACAGAGAACAGAAGCAGTCTGTGTTGGGATTTAATGCAGTAGTTGGTGAATTCCAGTATGATTGTGCAGAAGTCTTAATAGAAACTTTTTCAGAGGAGATGAGGCTTGAACTTCTAACCAGGAGTTTTGTTCCTTTTCTTTACTATCTTTCCAACTTCTTAAGCTGCTGCTTAACTTGTAAGAGATTGAGCCGGTGTCAAGTTCAGCTAAAGCTTATTCAGGTAGCTACAGTTTATGTTTTATTGAGAGATCTTCTGCTTTTGTATACTTGAGTGCAGAAGACTTAAGGAGGATCCATGCACTTCATAGATTATGTGGATTTCTTCATACTCGGAGCTAAAGCTCTGTGTGTCTGTGTTAGATGTGTCTCCTTCTCCCGAAGAACCTTTCTGCTCCTCCCATGCTGCCATACTATGGGAGAGCGAAACAGTACATTTTGGGTTGGTTTTTTTTTGTGTGGTGGTATTTTTTTTTTTGTTTGTTTGTTTTTTGTTTTGTAGGGGGTGTTGTTTTTCTCTGTTGTCACTGCAATATCTAACAGGTGAATTTGTGTTGTGGCAGATTTAAACAGAAAAAATAAATATGTGATTTTAGTTAAGATACGTATTTATATCTTGTATAATTTGCAGTGATCATCTTGCTGTTTCCAGACATGTCTAGGAGCTAAGCTCAATTTTGAGAGTAGTTCATTTTGTCGTTTATCTCTTAAGATGAAGGTAGGTTGCATGATAAAATGAGAAGTAGTGGGCTGAGGTTTACTGGCAGGTTATTTAAAGTCTTAAATTTTTAAGAAGATTCAGGGTTGCATTCATGCTTTCTAATGTAGAGTGTTTCTTCAGACTTTGATTTACGTTATTAGAAGGCATTTGACTAATCATGGGACTGATGTATGCATAGGAGATTACAGTGTTTCAGGCCTTCTTGAAAAGGAATAGCATGGAACATGTGGAACTAGTTGTCTTAATAGTGGTGCGCCGGTTTGCAAATCTGCTCAAAAAATAGAATGGCAAGCACCAAGGTAAGATTCATAGTGAGTTTCTGCATCTCTGCTGGCCTAATGATTTTATTTCTTGTCATGAGTGAAGAGCTATGAGAATTCTTTTGTTTATGGTGTAAGCAAAGAGAGAGAATGTTTAATGAAGTTTGACGTAGATGTTTTTGTCTTCTCTGTCCTTCTCCACCCAAGTATATGGGGGTAATGGAATATTCAAAGAAACAGCAGTGATATGAAAAAGGGGAAATATTACTGTTTTGAAAGAGGTTTTTGTTACATACTTTCATAGCCTATTATATATTCTCTTGGTCTACTATTTAGAAAATAAAACAGAACAAAAAACTGAGCTCTAGTCATAAGTAGGGAATTATGATCCTTCAGACTGTTCTCCTGCATGGCACAGGGTTTCATTTAGTAATTCTTGAATCCCAGCTATGATTATTGGCTGATCTGGATTGGCTGCATCTTGAAAAGCTGTCCAGTCTTCCTTCAATGAATTAAAATGAACATAGAAGCAGTAAGGTGTACTCCACCCCACTCCCCCCTACTTGTTAGACCAGCTTATGTTCTTCATACTTGGCAATAGTATTTGCTAACTGTTGAAATTGTTTTCTGATCACTGAATCTCCAGACTTTTGTTTTAATACTGTATGGTCCTATTTATTTACTGCTTACAGGCTAAATCTGGACCAGCTTTTTTTGACCTCTCTTTTGGGGGAAGTGGCAATGAATATCATTTGTCTTTGTCGTGGTTTGAGGCCCCTCAAACAGTTCTGCACACTCCCCGCTCTTTCTTCCCCAGTCCCGGGGAAATGGGAAGGAGAATCAAAAGAATGCAACTCCCACAGGTTGAGATAAGAGCAG
>JASSUY010016250.1:14619-30215 GCA_032466535.1 Forpus xanthops | reverse complement strand
ACAGTTCCATGTCCTTTTTCTGTTGAGGACACCAGAACTGCACACAATACTCCAAGTGAGGTCTCACAAGAACAGAGTAGATAGGCAGGATCACCTGCTTCGACCTGCTGGTCACATTCCTTTTGATGCAGCCCGAGATACGGTTGGCTTTCTGGGCTGCATCAAAAGGAGCGTGTTCAGGTAAAAGAGTAAAATCTTAGTGTACTGAGCAAGAGCCACAGCACTCTAGAAACTTCAAAGAACACTTTGTACAGATGCCTCGATCCATGAGTCAGAATGATTAGAAAGTCCCTGCAGAAAATATAAATTCTGTTGAAAAATATTTAGAAAATACAAAAAGAAGCATAACTTGAAAACATTAGCCACCTGAATTATCCATGTGCTCCATCTGTTCAAGTCCTGTGTTAAAACAAACTCCAGTTGTTGCACTGATACCAGATGCCATCTAACAGATGCTAAAAAGCAAGACAGCATGGTCTTATTTTTAACGATCTCAATACAAGTATAATATCAAAGATACACTAAATTACATTTACTCCACAATGGTTCTTAATTGGAACGGCATGGCAGTAAGCCTTTTCATAAGAAAGTCTATTTTCCTAATTATTTTAATTCTATCAAAAATGTACAGAAATTGAATTGTGTAATACACTTTGTTGTCTTTACCTTCTGCCTTCAGCCCTCCCAAAGTATATGAAAATCGATCAAGTTTTACCATACTTCCACAAATAAAGCACTGAAAATCTCATCACATTTCAACGGATAATGCATGGACAAACAGACAATTTCCACACTGGAAAATACTTCTGGTGCTCCTCAAGACATACAAATACAGCCTGAAATCCTTATCCTTGTGAGCTATTCTTGGCCCTCACAGGAGTTCCGTATAACTAACTTTTTACTGTATTCAATGTAATCCACATACATAAAATCTGAAGCCTTCTTTATGTCATGGTTTCACATGGTATCAATAAATACAGTGAGGAATTCAAGTAATTACATGCAAAATAGTCCAGCCCCTCCCATGTAAACAAGTAAAAGATTATTTACAACATTATCTCAACTGTGTTCTCTAAAATATACCTTCCTCTTCTCCTGCATACACTTAGCAGAGAAAGTAGTTCAAAGATGGCAGACACCAAAGAGATCTCATTGGTTTACCATTTGAAAGTCTTTTTGCAAAAATGCCTTCTCTAAGAAGTAATGTTAGTCACTATATCCCTTTGTATTTCTGCAAATACTTCTGATCTCCTGGCTGCACTTAGGCTGGCTTCTGAAGGAAAACAAGGCTTATACAGTTACGTTATCCATCCCTTTCTCCATGTATCTCTGTCAGTACGTCAGAAGTAAACCCTCTTGGTCTGTGTCAAATTATAATGATTAGAGGACAGATGTCTCAGAAATTAAGTTTCTCAAAATCAGCAGAGCTGAGAAAGAGAATTCTTGGGTTTACTAGTTCCCATCTAGATGTTGCTGTAATAAGTATGAGAAAAACTGATTCTAATCAGGACATGTAATCTGGAAAACAATGTACCTCTTTCGTGAAGAGTTTTTAAGCACGTGTGCAATTTATTTCCTTGCATTAGAACAGTTTTAGTTCTAAGAACAGAGAGAACATTTATGACAAATCTTAGACACACAGAAACTAATTCTTGCACTGAATTTAACACAAAGAATTCAAGCCTTGTCCTATTATCTTGCTGAGGCACTGACTTAAATGTCAGCCACAGTAGTTTCTGTATCAAAATTGGGTTTAAGTACGGAACATGGAATGGATGTAAACAGTGTTGCTCAGCAACAGAAATGAATGTATTTTTACACCCTGGAAAAAAATACTACAATAATGCATTCAATTCCAGTGTAGGAATTCAAGAATGGTATCAAAGAATATCCTTCCATAATATAGGAATATTTGAGTGATTTCTGGCTAAATACTGACATATTCGAGATAAACAGAACTCTCTGAAATGTTGCTTAGGGAGCCTGGACAGAACAAGCCACTAGGAATCTCATTTATGTCTTGTGTCTTGCCTTTGACAACCCCTGAGCAGCTAATTTAATAATTAATAATGAAAAATCATATCAGATCATGAGATAAAGGTACAATTAAAAGAACAAAAAGATAAAGCATGCTTTGATTGCCACTCTACTCTCATTTCCTGCCACCCACTATCACATGAACTGGAGGATGATCTGAGTGAAAAAAACATTTTACTGTTGAAAACCATGAAAAAGTGCATTTTTGACAAGACAAACAGAAGATTTTTGTATGGAAATTACTGAAACATTATTGGTTTATTTTAACTCAAAGTCAAATGCAATTTCTCATTAATAATACTAAGGTAATATTTTACTGCATTTTAGAACAATTATAGGGATTTTACGTTTAGAATGACTAAGTCATCATGCAAGTCCTTTCTAAACCGTAAAACTAGATTTGTAAAGAGGATTCAGAAATAAATTATTCTAAAACATTCTAATTTGCTCAAATTTAATTAAATAGATAAAAACTGTCCAAATCCAGTTTCACGTATTTCTTCAAGATTTGGTTACTCAGTGTGTGGGAGAACAGAAAAAAATGACCCTATAAAACTACTCCTTATCAATCCTAAAGGTACCTCCTCAGTTTCCTAAAAGTTGGGAAAAAAACCACAGGATTTATGGCAGGCGCAATGACTCAGAAAAAAACATTATAGTAAGATCCAAGCATCGTCCAAATAATATACAGCACAATTAACCTTAAAGAGTCTATAATTATGACAAGCTTCATAGTTCTAATTACATTTCTTTTCAGCAGCACTGCTATAAAGTGAGTTGAATTATAAAATATAATGTGTCATAGGGCACTATTTATGTATTTTTAAAGCAAGTATTTATGAAAGGATATAATTTTCCAGCAAATATCCAGCTTGCTGTTAATCTCCAGTCCTTTTGCTTGTTGCCTTTCTTCTTCCAGCTGCTTTGCATTCGCAAACTGTGTCACATCGGTAGGGGATTCTGGGAAGCTCTCAAAATTGAACTTATCGACTTGGATAGCCATACTGTAGTAAAGAGAAAAGAAAAGGGATAAAAATGGGGTTGTTACTGTAACAATTTTACAGATATTACTCCTGCAGAAAATGCAGACCACTGTGAAACCAAGCATTATAATAGATTAGTCTCAGTGGCATCTAGTCTATGTACTAATGATACATAACCCAAATGATTTATGCTACTGAAAACAGAAGTCTAATCCTATTGAAGACAGTAAGAATTTTCACAAATCATTAATCAACATCTTAATGCTTTTGTGAGTGGTACACAAGTTATCTGTTCTGCAGTTGCAACCAGTTGATGGTTTTTGTTGTTCTGCTGAGGTTCATCTGCCATCACTCTCGGTATGTAAAAGCTCCTCATGTGCTTAAGACTGAAGACAAAAGTGCTTCCCAAAGTGAACAGTAACACACTTGGAAAACCGTGTACACCTCATTAGTTTTACAAGCCAACTTCCTAAACTTTCCTCTAAAAATTTCCATATAAAACCCCAGAAGGAAAGACAAAATAACCATAGTACTAGGGCCTATATATGGACCTTGTCTTTTTCTGTAAGAAGATACTTTCATCTTGCTTGATATGTCTTCATGAATTACAGACAATATTAATTTCAATACCATACTGTAATTCATTGGTAGTAAATGGTTAAATAATTGCTTTATTAAATGTACGGTAAGGCATAAAAGCAAATTAAATTAAATATATTAGGCTGTAATGCATACTAAATATTTATATGTTAAATTAGAATCACTAATTTAATGTAAAAGGGAACTTAGACCAGCTCACATCACATGAAATCTGGTTATAGCAGATCTAATACACTGGGCTGCCAAGCCAGCTTTAATTTCCTGAATCGTCTGAAATAGAAAAATAATTAGGGAAGAATTAAAATATATTGCTCTTGAGATGACTTTGCACTTAAGGAAAACAGAAGATCAATCAACAGCTTTGGAAACCATTCACAATGAAACGCAACTACAACCTAACAAGGTGTATGGGAAGGGCATTTCATGAAAACACAGGATTACTCTAGTTCCTTTACTTATTTCTACATATAAAGAGGGACACGTGTTCTACAAATGCTGCAAAAGGAAAACACTTGGAACAAAAGTCAACAAGAAAGAGCCCTGAAATCCCCCCAGACCAGAAGAGGTTTTCTGTAATTAATACTCATTTCAGAGAATATTAACCTAAAAGAAACTGGGAGAAAATACAAGGTAATTACAATAACAAGGAATAACCTCGAGCTTATGAAGTTTACTGTGGAAAGACAAATTCAAATAGGCCCATCATGTTTCATCCTGAGCAAAAACTGACATCTAAGGAGAAGCTGTTAATGTTCCAAGACTACCTTCATCATTAAAAAGTACAAATACAGCACTGAGACAAAGGCAGCACAATTACTGTTTCTATATACTCCTTCAGTCCACACCTTTGCTGGTCTTCACATTTAAAAGACCAAGAAAGGCAGAGGAATGAATCTGTTCGTCTCTAAATGGGTGTTTCTGGTTTGGCTCTTTTTCTACAGCAAGACATCATTAAGAGTTCTTCATTTGCATGCAAAGACCATCAAGTGCTGGGCGTATAAAAAAGCTAACACTGAGCTAACAGAAGTGTATCACAGAAATGGCCAGGATCAAGCCAGAAAGAATGCAATGAGAAGCACCCAGATAAAATCTGTAGAGTGGGTTTTTAAAAATCAGGCCTGAAACCACGACTAACACCATCAAGTCTTACTGGCATTGAAGTATGATTTGATTCTGCAAATGCAGGTTGAGTTTCTTGGATTTTGCATGGGCAATGCATGTGGAAGACAGAGACAACTAGAACGTTCCAAACTAATTTTTGCCTTTGATTCCAAACTTCCTTCATCACTCTTTGGCACATGAGCAGATGTAAACCCAGTACTTGATTTTAATTACCTACACAGTACTGCTTAAATTCTCACATAGGTACTCACAGCCAGTTACCTATAGTCATATTCTGAACACAAATTATCTTGGGTTTGGCACAGTCAAAAAAATATCTGGAATCCATCTCCCAATGGACATTGAAAATAGCTCTCACCTCATTATGGAGCCATTCTTTTCTAAGTAAATTATATATTAGAAAAGCATTCCTGCCTAACAATATTTAACATATAAGTGAGGACATTCTGCATGCATTCTTCTGTTAACGGATCATTACCGGCAATATGGTGATGTTTTTTCTGGAAATAAAAAATGCATATAAGCACTTTTTTCCCCAACAGTCTATAATAAATCCACATCAGCTTCAGGAATACAGTCTAGATTACTCTTTAAAACTCCTAATTGTACAGCTGTGTTTGAAGTAAATGTTATTAAGCTCTAAGGAATGGAAAACTTCAGTAAATAGGGCTCCTACTACTCAGAACCTCTACTATTTTTCCAGTTCTTTTAACCATATTTTAGTTATACTGCGTCTACTGTATTTAGCACAGTGACACCATGTGTCACATGAACAGATACAAAACCACCCCCAACAACACTCTTGGCAGCTAGAAAGTGAAGAGGTCTGAGTAAAAGAGAACTGTGGAGAGAAAAATATCACACAAAACAGTATTATAAATACAAATGTACTCAGAATGTAAGAAAGCAACAAAGATAAAGCGAAGGTTTTTGAGACCATAGTTACACTCAAACTAAAGCATGGCAAAGTTAAATCCTAGCTCCTGTTCTTAGACGCATACGCCTTTCAGCATCAGTATTCTTCCACTTGCGCTAAAAACATCCATATTGAGTTTTGTCTCTGCATTTCTTATCAATAATGTTGCTTCAGTATTTATTCCACAGCCTATGGAATGTGTAGTAAATCGGAAAGCTTTACACAAAAATCAAACAAGAAAATAAATACCATAACCTAAATCAGTCACTCACACTCAGAAATGTACCCCTACGCAAACACAGCTTCTTCGCTGCAATCTTCATGCGATGATTTCTCCCAAAAGATACATTTCACCAGAGAAGTATTAACAAATAAACCAACGATTCTCAAAGCCAGTTGACTGAAGCAGAAAACAGATAAGCTGGACCTTGGCTACAATCACCAACTAGAAAACCACATATTTCAATCACACTGGCTTTATCCTAAAAGAATCAGACAGCAGTGAAGATCTCTTGACCATTTCCCAACTTTCGCACTGTACTATGCCTCAAATCATGAAACTGAAATGCATTTTAGCTGTAAAAGCCTTTCTCCACTTCACTCTACAGTTACTTTACAACCTGTTTCTTGTCAAGAGTTCTCTGCACTTCTTTTCTCCCCTAATTTGTCCTTGTTTGTTGTGATATACAAGAATCTATAGGATCTGTACCGAAAGAAGAAAAAAAGCAACTCTGACTAAAACAGGCATTCGATTTATTACACAGCTGGAATAATGAATGGCTCACATTGAGCCAGGGTAACTGTATGAATAGTACCTTGCTCTTCAAAGCAATTACGTATCAGGGCAAACATAAAGAATGTTAAAGCTCGAAAGACCAAACATATATTGCTCTAGGAAAAGGGAACAGAATTTCCGTTTAACCTTCTTTGCCTCATGGGTAGCTATCCAAATTTCCTACAGGAAAAGTTTTCAATAAATCATGAGGTATTTGTATAAGAACTCTGCATTGTGTAAAAACATTAAATAGCCAATCCTGCAAATGCAAATCAGGTTTTGTTTCTCTCTTGCTCACCTTGCTTGAGCAGGAGGAGGGATAAAGGAACAACAGTTTTCATGAATAATGAAACAACCGCATTTGGAAACTACTGGGTTTTGTCATGAAATGAGCCCAAGCCATTGTGACAGCTACTCAGACAGCCAAGCATCATTACAGGGATGCAAATTATTCAAATACAAATTAAGTGAATGAGGAGGAAAAGGTCAGCTCATTGCCAATGCTGATGATATGCCTGTGTGGTATCGTCTCACGTCTCCTGCCAGGATGACTTAGAGGCAAAAAGAAAGACAAACCTTCTGATGGTACAGCAGACATTTCAATGACAGTTATCTGAAGTTCTATTAAAGTAACAGTGCAGAATTGTTAAAGACACTGGACAGTTCATTTCACCACTTCTCATAAAATGAGTTTCAACTTTACTGGAAATCTTATTCCATCCTGACAATGACATGCACAACAGAAAGGGCTTTGTATCGAGAAAAATCACTTCCTGTAATCGGCATCATGACAATTCCTAAGCCAGTGCCTTGCACATCCCTCTTTACTAAAGCAGAGCCATTAAAACTAAGCCACACAAACAGCTTCACAGAAGTGTCAGGTAGCACATATAACTAATAGGGGAAAATCCAGTAAAGGAGTACTGTCTACAGTGCTATAAACTTGTGCCCTTGCTCCCAGCAACCTGGCAGGTCCCAGGCATACACTATCCCCAGTGATGCATCTTAGCTCTGTAGATGTCCTCCTCTCTTGTAAGGGGATGAATCTATAAAGCAAAATTAAACATGTGACACTCCCCAAATAAAACAGAGTTAAAAGCAGGCATGGTGTTAAAAGAAAAGCAGCAATCACATTAACATAGCTAGATTTCATCTTTCATTAAGTAAATAAAATAATGCTGCTTAGGTTACGCTAAGGTTGGAAAAATAAAACCTAGAGATAGCCCTTATTCAATTATCTTTAGAAAGAAACAATATAACAGGAACCCAAAAACTCTTCCTCATGGTTAACTACCTATTTAAATACTATCATCCAGAGATGAGTTTGCAAGCTGTTTCCATCAGGAAGCTGAAAACAGGCAGTTGCAGACTTTATTCAATACAATACATACTGCTCATCCTCCTTTCCTATATAAAGCAGACAGCAGAGACACAGAGCCAGAGCACATTACTACTTATGCAAAATGCTTATGTATACAAATAGTCCTTGTAGATTCAATGACTCGAAGTTTCAGGAAAAGCTGGAAGTGAGGATGACATTATTGCTCTCACTTTCACAAGGAAAAATAAAATGTATAAAAACATGTCTACTTTAAGAAAATTCCACTGTGCAATCTCATCAGTAAAGTTTTATAACATGATATTTCAGGCGCTTATAATTCCACCCTAAATACAAGTTCAAGGGCTGATGTAAAAAATGGGCGTGACAAACCAATATATAATGGTTTACAGGCAAAGAGGGACCTCAAGAATCAAATCTCCTGTGACATGAATATGTATCTATCCCTAGATGAAAATCAGAACGACAAGTAACTAAAACTAACATACATCTTGTTTTTACTTCTAATTATTTCACTGCTTTAACAACCACAATCTGTATTTCATTCACTACTATAAAATACAACTGTAAAAATAAGTTGCTCGAGTGACCTGCAAGTAATGATCTCTCCTCCTGGCCTAAAACTGGCTTCATAAAGAAAAACGATCGCTTCAATATCAGAACTATGCAGAGCAGAAGATAATTTTTTTCCATTAATCTTGGAATGGTCAATTAAATGAAAAAAATTTGCATTTAGAACTTAATTATTTATATAAAATAATTGAAGAGGAGATAAAAGTCAAACTATAGTGCTGAAGTCTGCAAAATTCAACAGCTTACACTTATCTGAGCCACAGCGCTTCAGATGATAAATTAACTAGGAAAAAATAGTTCAACTCTATATAATGTTATAACTGAAAATGGAACAGTGTTAAGAGATAGTTAGCTACATAAACCTTCTGTTTAAGTAAGGTTATACTATGCATGCTGAGAATCTAGTTTTTGAATTCCTAACTCCAAACCTGAAACCCATGAACTAGAAATGAAGGGGCAGAACAATTACCTCCAACTTCCACCGTTTTTTACTTTCCCATTTCAATAATTTTGAAGTCTATGGTAATCACTATGCAGCAAAACTGAAATAAGAAATGCAAAGTAACAGAGGTAACAGCCTGCTCTATAGATAAAGTAATTTCTATAGGGGGCACAACAGATGAAAAATCAATAGTCATTTACATCTTTAGGAAATCTAGAAAAGAGTAAGCACAATAATACTTGAAGATTGAGTTGAATATCCTCCCTTTATCACAGTTAAACTATGCAAGGATTGTAATCCTCTCATTATCCAAAATAATACTATACTGAACCTCCTACCTCTCAGGAGAATAATTGGAGATATGAATTTCAAAAGATGTATGTTCATATTCAGTTGCTCACTGGTGTAATTCAATATTGCCTTTATATGGCAGAAAGTTAAAAGAAAAAAATAAGTAAACTAAAAACGTTCTGTGTCAGGTACAATAAATAAGACAAAACCAACTCATTCTATGGTCATGCCCAGTTAGCATTCTGCACCTCCTCAGGGAAAGATTCAGAAGATTGCCTACTGATCATCTTCACGGTCTCCTCTGGACTCTCCCCAGCAGGTTCTCTTGTTGAGGCCTCTAGATCTGGATGCAGTTCTCCAGGTGGGTTCTCACCAGAGCAGATTAGAGGTGGAGAACGCCCTCCCTCAACTGGCAGCCTTTCTGGCTACAAGGACACATTGCTGAGTCATGCCAAGCTTCTCATCAACTATCTCTTTATAGAAAAGGCTTAAAAATCACCAGTCAATCACATAATCGATGACAACACTCCTCTTTTCAAGGAAGATGGCAACAACATGTGGAACACACCTGAACACTTATCTTCAGAGAAGATACTGAGGTCCTAGTCAAAATCAAAATCACCTGCACAGGTGAAAAATCATGACACAGAATCACAGAATCATAGAACAGTTAGGGCTGGAAAGCACCTTAAGATCATCCAGTTCCAACCCCCCTGCCATGGGCAGGGACATCTCCCACTAAACCATGTCACCCAAAGCTATGTCCAACCCGGCCTTGAGCACCACCAGCGATGGAGCATTCACAGCTTCCCTGGGAAACTCATTCCAGCGCCTCACCATCCTCACAGTAAAGAACTTCTTCCTCAGTCCACCTCATTGATTATATAAGTGGAAATTAAGTAATGCAGAGCTTCACATGTAACTTCATTGTAAAAGAAGTTTTTCCTAAAGAAAGTGATTCAAACGTGCTTAGGTAAAATCACAAGATACACATCGTAGTGTGCAAGTGTAGATGTTTCACCATGGACTGACACTTTGAGATACAACTAGACTTTATATTCATACTGAATTATTAACGCACAATCTACTTGTTTGTCTTCTGTTTTTACAAACAAAGATAACATCTGCCCTTTCCCCAAAGCACAGCAGAAGTCTGCCTTAAGATAATTCACTGTGATAACCCAATTCTTTTCCAAGTCACTTTTTTCCCAGACAATTTCTCTTCCTAGATCCATAACCTGTACACTTCTATCACACATCACCTTCACATTTTCCAGATTTCTTACAATAAACAGCAGTTGTTCAGAGCAATCCTTGCTTAGCTCCGTGAAGAGTACTCCAGTTAGACCAAAGACTTGAAAATGTTTATTTTGCCATAGACTCATTGATTCTTTTGGTGTACAGAGTTATACAGGCTTTATTAAAGATTCTTGGGTCCTAGAAGCAAGTTTTGGGAGCAATGCCATACTTAAAACTAGCCTGCCAAAGACCAAAGTTGGAGACCAGTCAGGACATAATCAGCTTAAGAAAGCAAAGCACCAGTACAGCAGTGAGTACCTCCCACTACACCAACATGGTCTGAGTTTTGACCCACAGAGCTTATTTTGTAACTGGTATTAGGAATAATATTCACAAATATGAGTGGGGGCAATAGAAGCATTAATCATGCTCCCAAAATCTTAAGTCCCAATGAGTAAGCTTAACCTGAGGAGGCGTACAGGCTCCACAGCAGTCGACTGCTCAACACTATTAATAAAACTTATACACACCTCACCACACACAAACAAAATTGTCACCTAAACAGTACTTTTTCCCCCTAAAAACACTGTATGGGTAAGTTTATTTAATGCTTCCTCCACCAATAACACATAAACATGTATTCAGAACCATACTTGGAAACAATCTATTCTCTAAAACCAAACTCTCACACTGCGGAGTGCAGCAGCCTGAAAGCCCACACTGGTCTTAGCAATTCTCAACAGCAGTTAGATCCTTCATAAATGTCAATGTGACAGCTTCAAAGCACGTTCCCTCCACACCTTTGCACAGGAACTAATGGTTAATAAACCAAGGCATTGCTTTTATTGCTAATTATACTCAGCCTTTGGCAGCCCTGGATCCAACTTCAGCAATATGCAGTGCTAGGATTGTCTTCAATTTTATCTCATTATGTTTATATTGATTCATCTGTGCACACTTTGCCCCGCATACTGCTGCACTGCATCTCTGATCTGCCTTATCAGTACATTAGAAAATAAACACAGTTCTAAAATACTTTGTTATTTTAGCCAAAATATCCCATTTGGAAGTCACTGTATCTCACCAAATAACTTCACTGCCAGTTGCTTTGTTATTCAGCAAGCCATGAGCTTGAGTTCCCATGGAAAAGGGCAGTGAAACTGAATGGCCACCAGCTTTAGAGATGAACACTAGAGCTAGAAATTTACTATTTAATTATTCAAATAGGAACATACTAATTTTGGAGCAGCTCCTGCCATATTAAGGTACCTCAGTTAACTAGGGAAGTATGGACCACACACTATATACAGACAATCGATAGAGCAGCCCCGTTGCGTGCCTAGCTGATGTCTAGGCAGCATCTTCAAAGAACTAAAAAAATAAAAATCCCTCTTAAAATCAAACTAGATCATAAGGCTCTTGATTCCTTTGATTCAAAAATAGTTTGAACACAGCAGCTGGAATTTTAGAAAGGAAAAATCTCACTTGTGAGGGAAGTCATCCTTGGGAAGCTTTCACAGAATATGTATCTAGGGTAAAGGAACTCAGAGGCTGTCCTGGGTTCAGCAGCAGCAGTCATTTTTCTCCTTCTTAGTAGCTGGTGCAATGCTGTGCTTTCGACTTTTGGCCTGGGAACAGCGCTGGTATCACCAATGTATTCAGCTACTGCTCAGAATGTTTTGGTCTGACCAAGGACTTCCTGAGCCTTCTGCCAGGAAGGAGGGGAAGCGGGGAGGAAGCAGAGACAGGACACCTGACCCAAACTGACCAAAGAGGTATTCCATACCACAGCACATCATGTCCAGGATGGAAAAACGAGGGCAGGGACCAGGAAGTTCGCTGCTGGGTCAGGCTGAGTATAGGTGGTGAGCGATTGTATTCTCTTTCCTTGTATTTCTCTTGTATTATTATTGGTGTTAACAGTAGTGATTTATGTTATACCTTAGTTACTAAACTGTTATCTCAACCTGTGGGAGCTGCATTCTTTTGATTCTCCTCCCCATCTCCCCGTGAGCTGGGGGAAGAAAGAGAGGGGAGTGAGTGAGCGAACTGCCTGAGAGGCTTAAACCATGACAGAGGTAAAACCAAGATTTTTGGTGCCACCGATAAAACGACATTTTTTATCATTTTGAGTCCCCAAAAAGGACATGCAAAGAGCAGCACCCAAAAGCTCCCAGCAGAGATGGAACAGTTTGTATTCAGATTAGTCTAGAAAGTTTTGTTAAGAGTGGGTGAAAATTGGTAAGCTGCCAGCTGAGGTCCCTTGTCCACCTCCAGAGTCTTAGAAAATGAGTCTGCTCAGGGATATGGGCAATAGGTATCAGGAGGCTCATCAGTTTTTCCATAAAAATGACTGCAATGCTGAGCAAACTGCTCTAGTGGAAGGTGTCCTTGCCCGTGACAGAGGGGTTGGAACTGGATGAGCTTTACAGCTCCTTCCAGCCCAAACCATTCTGTGTGACTCTGTGATTTTCATATACACAAATTTCTTCTATGAGAACACATTTATTGACTACATTTGGAGGAAGTGGAGGGAAGGTGGATTATAAATGCTGTGGTTTATGAGCAGTCAACTAATGGTGTCTGAGATGATACTTTGATGGACTTCCAGAGCATTCTTTCTTCTCACATTCAGCACAACGCCTCCAGATGAGAAACAATTTAAATCAAAACCCACAAAATCTGAACTTGCAATTAAAAGCTCACACTGAAGGTATCATTTTAAGTCTGCTACTAAAGCCTTGCAAAACTTTCATTACAAAAGTAGTAGTCTTAAAATAAGGAGTACCCAAACAGGATTAAGGAGTGCTGCAATTTTTCAGTTAAGTATTTCACACACAACGACTTTAAATAAAGCTTTAAAAATACCTGGCTTTAAAAATATTTACTTTTAGATTAATCTGTTCAGTGCTTCTGAAACCGAGAAACAGTTATTTCATGTAAAAACCAAAAAGCCTGATATAATTTGAACATTTGGTAACGTTTTAAAACACGCTAATGTTGAAAGGGGGGGAGGGGGTTCAGCATTTCTCTGTCACCTGAAAACTTGCTAATTCTTGACGTTCATCTAAACCTTAATTTTATGAACAAAGAAAGAATTTTAACCAAAACTCTAGGAATCTCTGCTTCTTTGTAGTATTCCTCTGTAGATAAAAGCTCCACAGACGATGCGATCTCGTTTTCTGTAAGACAATTTTTTCCTTTTTAAAAATGCAAACTGCAATGTAAAATCCATAGGTACTAAACGAGAAAACAGTGATCTGAGATCCCTTTCATGAAATTACATATACTTTCCACTCACTGATTAGACTTTCCTGACTATAATAAAAACATATGTTTGTATTTTAGTCATACGTTATTTTATTATAGGCATATATAGATTCAGGCATCCACTTCAAACTGCATCCAGTTTAGGAATCAATCTTATTGCCTACTTTTAAAACGGGGAAAAATCAATATATTTTCACTTCTAGCTTGTGAGACAGTTGAAATTCACTTGTACAGAGGTCATCACTATTTTCTTCTTTAAAACCATCCTGTCCCACCTGGTTCCCAGTCCTTGCACAGAAGCCAAAGTCCCCAAATACACAGAGGAGCCACATATTGAGATACACACAGTGTTAGGCTAATTTGGCAGTTTACAATGAAAATCAAATCTTTCCCATCTACAAAGAACAAAATCACATAGTAAATCCCAGTCCGATTATCCCAAAAATGACATGTTACTACTGTCAGACAAGTTGCACCATACAACTGTGTAGTAGTTTTATTAACTTTCCCATCCACAACTAAGAAATCACCGTGCTCCTGAAGTGCTGATTTGCTGAGTTATTCAACTAGACAGGTATAAATAGATTGTAGAGTTGATATTAAAACTAGAACCAGAGATTATTGAAATTGGGTTTATAGATCCTAAATTAAGCAAATAATACTGTAAATATGCTAAGCAAAGATTATACAATCTGCTCTGTTCTGAAACTGAACGTTTTATACAAAAGATTTCCTTTTTCATTGCTTACTATTCTCCATTTCTCTTCATCCACACAACTGAAAAAGAGACACCACCAAGCAGTAAATCGAGGAATAAAGCTGCAGAGATTTTTTTTTCACTCCCATTTATTCCCATTGAGCCTCCCTCAGGGATATACAAACTGGAAATTGCTAAATTATCATCTAATAGGCAGAAACATCGTAGGCGAGACCAATTAAGTAAAAGGCAGAAAGCTGTATTACACATGTAATTAAATGCAATTCTTTGACTAGACTACTGTAGAATAATTTCCCAAAAAGGACAAACCTTGACTTTAATCAGCACATGACACACTGTATGACATGTCACTAAAATAGTACATTAACAGTTTTCATATTACTAGAATGAGCAGTTTTCTTAAATGTAAAACAAGTTACTTCCTGGTGGTAGGGCTAAATAGCAGCACTCTTCCTAAATATACAAGACTCTAATGGTGCAAACTTAAGGACAAAGTAGTAAAATAGTGGTTTTCTCTTTTTTTCAGCTGTAATAACCTTCAAATAGGTTCCTACACACTTTTTTGTCACTCGCACTTTTCTCTGAAGGAAATCCAGAGGCTTTCACAGAATGCAGGAAACCACTAAATCAAATCACTACATCAACTGCCAACTGTAATATGAGTGACGAAAAGTAGGGAAAATTTTGGCTTGTAATCACAAATAACATCAAAAAGAATAATGTGGGGGGAACCTGCAATGAATCAATTCTCATTGACAAGCTTTGGGGCTCTTCACCTCTAGCAATTGTCAGCATTGAGGCTAACTACTGCTTGCTGCAAGCACCAGCTCAGCAGTGCCCAGAGCACTGTCCTCATGCCACTGCACAGGTGCCACTGCATAGGTGCTTTGGGTCAGCCCTTGGTAGCTACTTCAGGAGCAGGAAGGCAAGGATGAACACTTCAAAATGCAGAGACAAGGAACTTTCCTAGGCTGCAGAAGCCAGGGGAAGAGGAGAAGCAACACTTACCTGTCCCCTGGTGCTTTTCTGTACTTTTCTTTCTGAATATTGTCAAAACCAGACAAAAATAAAGTCACCTTCAGCCCATTTTGAGAAAAATACGATACAGAATCATAGAATAGTTAGGGTTGGAAAGGACCTTAAGATCATCCAGTTCCAAACCTCTACCTTGGGCAGGGACACCTCACACTAAACCATGCCACCCAAGGCTATGTCCAACTGTCATGGGTTCAGCAGCAGCAGTCATTTTTCTTTAAGCAGTAGCTGGTGTAGCACTGTGTTATGGATTTTT
>JASSUY010016249.1:0-11643 GCA_032466535.1 Forpus xanthops | reverse complement strand
TAGATTGGATCTGAGGAAGAAATTCTTTCCTGTAAGGGTGGTGAGGCACTGGAATGGGCTGCCCAGGGAAGTTGTGAGTGCTCCATCATTGGCAGTGTTCAAGGCCGGTTTGGACATAGCCTTGTGTGGCAAGGTTTAGTGGGAGGTGTTCCTGCCCATAGCAGAGAAGTTGGAACTAGATGATCTTAAGGTCCTTTCCAGCCCTAACTATTCTATGATTCTATGATTATTTATGCGCTGTTGACAGCCAGGTAAAGATTCTGTTTCAGTAAGGAGTAATCTGGAACAGTAGGTTCTTCAGTCTACATTTGAGCACCTAAATAAATACCACAGCCTTCAATACCATTGGGTGTTCATTAGCTTTTAGTGATTCTGTTAGCAGGTGTTCGGATCTGGGGCTTGTTTCTGATCCAATACATTCAACAGCAGAGCATTGTCTTTGGAAAATCTCTTAACTCCACTTGATCCTGCATGCCCAGCAGCGCTCTATTCAAGGTAAACCTTGAAATGTGTCAGCCTGTTTGAGATTGTAACTAGTTCAACTGCATTAGTTTCTAAAGAAAGAAATTGGTTAAAGGGCTGATTTAGCTAAAGAGTTGCCATTTGTAACAAAAGGTGAATGGAGTACTCTGCTACATGTTATACCTGGAGTGTGAAAAGTTGACTTAGTTGACCCTAAAATAATTTGTAGACCTTAGGTCCAAGAGTAACCACTTTTAAAATCTCTTTGTGTCTTTCTAAGCCTCTTATAAAAATACACTGCAATTGACTGAATTTTCTTAAGAAATGAGAAAATTATTCCACATATTTGTTAGTGCAGAATAAACTTTCTTTTACTAATATATATGTTAATCCTTATAAAGTATTCTTTAAGAAACACTGTATCAAACACTGTTTTTCAGCTTGGGAAGTTCTGTTCTCTGTCTCCTTTTGCCTTCATCACTCAGTACCTCATACTCAACCCCAAAAAGTCACTCGTCACAGTGCTGTTATTTTTATAAGCTCAGATGATGTTGATTGAGAAAATAAGCTTTCAAGTGCAATTTCAATCTAGTATATTCCTCTGGACTTTCAAACTGAAGTGTTAGTGTTTGAAATGAAAGGGACAAGGAAAGTATTTCTTCTTAACACTTATGAATATATTACCATTACAGTAACACTTGCAGCAAACTAGAAATGAAGGAAAGTGTTCGTTTACCTTTCAGTAGTTGAAAGGCCTGTATTTTAGTGGTTGCCTCATATGCCAGAAATGTACCTTTTAATTTAGTCTAAGTAAACAACATGAGCATTTTGGTTTTTTTTTCACCACTACTTTTCACTAATTTCTGGTTAAGTCTGGATGATGGACGTGTTCCTACTGGGATAATCGATACAGAAAATCACTTGCAAAACTAACAAGTAATTATGCGGGGGCAGAATATGGAAGGGAAATAAAGCAAATCTGCTAGTTAGGAAGGCATTTGAAGATTAAAGTCCCAGATTAAACATTAATGAATAAATTATCAAAGGCTTTATCAAATGGATAAACCTTGGAAAAAGCTTGACAACGCTCCAATGACTCTTTCCTTCTCTGTCTAGAATGTTCTCTTTATATAAATGCAAAAAGACTTCCTTGTTCAACAGAAATAATTTAGTTTAAAAACATTCTGACTTTCTCCACAAGTGGATTTCTGTCATTTAAAGGTAATTTTTATTTGTAAGAGCAAACGCTTGGCATGTTTTCAGATGCGAAGCATGGGACTTTTAACATTTTTTGTTATGAACTTTTCCAAAAGAGAAAGTGACATTTGTGCCTTACATCTGCTTGGGTTTTTTTTTATGAAGTCATTGAAATACCATTTCCTCTTCCTCCCACACCCCCAGCCTTCTTTTTTTTTTTTTTTTTTTTTTTTTTTTTTTTTTTTTTTTTTTTTTTTTGTGCTTCTGGTATCTTAATTCTTCAAGGTAGTGGGTCAGTATCAATTTCTATTCTCCCTACGTGCCCATATCACACACAAATCAAAACAGTCCTACAGTTCAGACCTGTCCAGTGATGGGGGGAATCAGATGCTCAGTCAAACAAGCCAATGTGCAAGGTATGTGGGTGACAGCTTGGCTACTACATGTAGCAGTTCTTATCAGGCTGCAGCTTCTACAAGATACCTGACATCCCTGTATTGCATTTCTATCCCCAGCTCCTCTGGCTGCCCTGGGACTATTGACTTAACTATTTTTTGCTCTCCACATTAGATCATTTGCACAGTCATATAGCCCCAGGTCAGTCCCCCTGAATTCCTTCTGCCTTGAGGCTGATTAGTGGTTGCTGCTGTGGTTTCTTTCACCCTCTGGCTTCCTGCCTGTATGTGTTATAGAAATGTTACCTTTGTTATCCAGTCTATGTTGGATTAATACAGCCAGTTTGAGATGGGCAGATTTAGTTAGGTCTCATTTAGCCTTGGGTAGGTTATACTTGGTGCTGTGTATTGTGAAAATAAGAATTCTGTGCAGAATATTAACTAGAAAAGCTATTGGCAGCCCCACGGTGAGGTGTTTGCGGTCACCTATTTGGTGATACAGAGGCCCTGTGACTTATGAGTATGGTAATAAACAGAGCACCCTTTACTGCCCACCTGTGGTTCTGATCTCATGCCCTCTGTTCCAACCTCTCTGTCTGTACATGAAAGGGAGCCACAGAGCCCAAGTAATTGAGTGATTAGAAACTGGATTTTCAGAGGCATTTTGTAGAAGCTTTTTTCTTCTCAAAA
Organism: Forpus xanthops; assembly: GCA_032466535.1. NCBI lineage: Eukaryota > Metazoa > Chordata > Aves > Psittaciformes > Psittacidae > Forpus > Forpus xanthops. Next base: position 8,899 of record JASSUY010016249.1, on the reverse strand, counting down.
GTCTTTGCCTGAAATGTAGTAATTCCCCAGTGATTGAATCCTAGCAAGGTGAAGGGGTGCCTAAAAAGATATTCTTTTGCTTTGAGGCTAACACTGAAAGCTGATTTCACGTTTTTCTGGTGACTTTGATAAATTTGGAGGGTTTTTAAATTATTCTAAGTTTGTTCTTTTGAGGGAGGCAGCAAGTCTAAGCTGGCTGAAGAACCTACAGAACACCAGAGAAGACCAGTAGCTACTGATTCAGTGTCACTTGTCTGAAAACCTTTTGAGAAAGGAAAATATCTTCTTTCAGAAGTGACTACCACTATGCTGCCAGCCTATGAAGTCAGTTTCTCAGGAAAATTCCTGCTTGTAGGCAGAAACTTCATTAGTCGTTAGTGTGTAATGATAGGAAAACCACAGTACACATATCTTTTTCCTAACACAATATAAAGAATATATAATTTCAGTATAAATATGGAGCTTACGCGATTTTATGATAAAAAAGCATTTGATCTCTTTCTACTGATTCTCAGGTTTTTGTGACCTATGACAATTTAGGAAATAGGTGTAGAATTGTTTGACTTTTTTGCTGTATGTACCATTGCAGTAGGTGCCAGAAATCCTGCAGATAAAAATTGACGTAAGCTTTCTAGAATAAAGATAACTTTAGAAGAGCCAGAATTGCTGATGCAGGTTCAAAGGGAAAATCTCAGTGTAATAACTAGGATTTCTTTCCTTCTGGACAGTGGATGCATTAAGGGAAGAGAGAAAATTCAACCCTGTTGATTTTAGCTGGTCTCAGTACCCAGCCTCTGTAATCCTTGTCTGCAGGCATTTGTAAATAGTTCCCTTTACTTCCTTTGAGATGCTGAGGAGGCAAAGAACAGAAAAGGGCCTCTAGGTCTTAACCACGCATCCTGTGCATAACAAATGAGCAGCACTTACATTGTTTCCATTTAGTCTGGAGACCTGTCCTGCACCTGTGTAAATGATCGCCTGGGAGGTGGACGCAGATAGTGTTCCGGGTAAGCATGTGGCAGTGGTTCAGGCATTGGTGAGACAGTGTGTCTGCCGGCTTTTCAGCGCTTCTGTCTGCCCTCATGCTTCAATATAGAGATATCACTTAAAATGCTTTTTAGTGCTGAAAAGCTTTAAATGCAAGGAAGGTTTTGAGTAGTCCGGAGGGGCTATATGGACTCCATGTGTGTGACCCTCCTACAATGAAAGGTTCCATAGAATTTAAGAATAATACCCACAGCATGAATCACTAATGCCACTGCTGAGTGGCTGGGACCCAGCCATGATTCCTGCATTTCTCGAATGTTGTTACTACATCAGCTTCTCAGGACATTTTGTCCAAACTCCAGGAGGTTGACAGACAGATCCATGTTTGGCCTGCAGCATTACTCACACTCTGATGCTGTCAGTGATGAAACTGTATAGCATGGATTCAGAGCAGACTATAGGTGACAGCAGGTGTTCCATTACTCACTGTCTGATAACCCTTTTCTTGCCTCCATCCCTGCTGACCAATACAATGCAACATACTGTGCCAGGAGATCTGTCACTGAATCTGTCTGTGGCACTCAGATAATGCTCTGTTAGGTGCCTGGGAAATTCTGGGGGGACTTTTAACTAGCTCCTTGATAGGTCTGTGAAGATATTCTGATTTTTCTGTGCAATCTGTTTGCTAAAACTGGATTCCCAAGCATAGAGCAGCAGATGATGATGGACTAGTAATATGTTGCTCTTTTACAGTATATTGATCAATGATGTCAAGCTGCTTCACACACATCACATTTATCAGCACTGTCCAGTGTTTGGGGTGGCTGTATCTGTTTGATTCAGGTTGATACTGAGGTCTGGATAAGTCTTATGATCTGCCCAGAATGACAAAGCACAAATCAATCATGAAACTGGAAATGTTTTCTTCCACAATATTCTGGCCTTAATGTGTGCTAATAGCACATTTCATGCATGGTCCACATGAAGGCTTTGCGAAAGTAGCCAACACTACCAATTTTTAGGGCTTGTTGGTGCTGCACACTGCAGGCCTTTGAAAAGGCAGAAGAAGCAACATCTTGTCTCCTCATGAACCTCTTTCATGGGATTTTAGTGCCTTGCAGTGTATCGCTATGTGCAGGGTCTCTATTGTGATGTTATTCTTTTTACAGCTTTTCAAAATGTTGGCATTAGCTTATGTGCTTCCTTTTGGAATAACTGTTTAAAAGCTGCTTTTACTTCTATCTGTGATAACATGTACGTTTATTTCTAAAACATTATTTATATGAAGCAATTTTTTTTTGTTGGTTTTAGATTTTTTAATATGGTTGCACTTTTATTTTTTTTAATTATTTTTTATTTATTTTTTTTTTTTTTCCTACAAGAATTATTGTTTCTGTCTTCATCAGGGCAAATTTGTATGGCACAGAATGGATACTTTTCCCTCTTTATCCAGCATTGATTTCTAGAGAACTCTTTATTGGTGGTTTTTCCTGTTTTGTGAGCCACACAAGATGTGGTATGTTTCAACCAGATACTTAATATTCACAGGGTTTGCTTTGGTCTGTTGCATGTAATATTGCACACCTTTTTTAAATACTTGGGCTCAAATATGTAAATGGACAGTTGTATTTTATTTGTAGTTCCAAAGCTATTGTACTTTATTCTATTGAATTAACACGAGTAAGACTTGGGAAAAAAATTTGGGTCACACTGCATTCTGTGGTGGCTGAGTAACAAGGAGATATTAGGAAGCCAAAAGGCTTCTCTTCATCTGTCAATACAACTGGAAACTACTGCTTGAATGAATTTTGTCTATTGTTTCAAAGTCTAAAAGTCTTTTACCCTCATCAATGTAGCATGGAATCCTAGATCTAGTAAATGAGGCAGGATCCTGTTGAGGGGCCTGTTAAAACTTCATGTGTCTGTCTGCTTTCACACTACTGTTGCTGTTTTGTCAAGAGGGTTGGCTGTTCATACCTTGATTTTTCGAATACATTGTACTGTAATAGTCTGAAAGTTTGTTGAGCACCTGTTCAGGATAAAATGCTGGCAGGGTACACAAGAGAGATGACTGTATAGTGTTACCTATGAGAAAGGCTGTAGAAACACATTAGAGTGCTTTGAAATTGGCATGGTCCTATGCTTTTCCAGCTGGCTTCCAAGAAAAAAAATACCATTGGCTCCAGCAAGATAACGTGCCCAGGTATGAAATCCATCACTTTAAACAATGACAAGCTGATGCTGAATTGTAATTGTACCAGTGTGGGCATTATGCCCAGCTGAAAATGCTTTTAGAGTTCATTGCTTTAGACAGAAATAAAATCCCAGGCTTGCAGATGGCTATTGTAGAATTGGCATGAACTCCTGAAGAAGACAGCTTATATTAAGAAAGCATTTAGGCCTCCTGCAGTGATAATGTTAAGTCACCAATGTGAAAACATGCCATAGCTATCTGGGATCATACAAACTATTGCCTAGGAGTACGTGATGTTTATACATGGCCTTTTAAAAATCTTACAGCATTCGGTAAATAATTCCTCTTATTAGTAACAGTGAGTTTTGAGAAGCAAGTCTTGACCTTGAAATAATTGAAAAATATCTTCAAAGAGATTTGTCATTTTGCAAAAAGAAAACTGATGGTCCTGCACAGACTGCTTTTTGTTTTGTTAGCTTTGAGGTTTTTGCTTAGATCCATTCAATACCAGGTGTACGAGTATATTTTTTAATCCTGTCGTTGTGAGAGTCGGCTTAAAACTCTTAATAGAGACTGCTATATTGGCTACTGTGATGGAGTAGAAATTGTACATTTTAATTTGCCAGAGTACTCACAATACCTTGAGGAGATAAGTATTTGCAGGTTTGAAACCTGGAGCAGTATGAGTGTTACAAATGAATAAGTATTGACCTTGCACTGCCAGAAATAGTAATAAGCAAAGTTTAATATGATTCTCATACAGAATAATCTTCTTAAATAAATATTTCTGAGTCACCTTATTATGATAATTTGTATAATGAATACAGAACATTTCTTCTCTTCACTAATGTAGTAATTTGGATATTAGAGGAAGTAGAGCCACTCCACACTGGAAAATAAAAAAATGGATTAGATCTTTTTAATGTCAATTGACTAAGATTTTACAGTAGATGGGTACTCTAAGAACTGATATTAAATAAGCTGTCTTCATGTATGAAGTATAGCAACTGTAAGTACAGTGATTCAAAGTTCAGTTTTTTGACTTCTATTTTTTATAGTTCATATGGTGTTGGTGCACTCCTGAGAACTTAAATTCTTAAGGCGAACCAAAATGAGTTAGTTCTGATGGGAGGAAAACATAAAATTAGTGCAAAGATGGTGAAAAATTTCAGAATATTAATGCATACAGCAGAAATCTGAATTGAGTATCATTTTTACTCATGTTCTCTTTAAGCTTTGAAATTTAGTTTGTGTGTTGTCTGGCAAAGCACTTAAAACTTCTTTAAGAGTTTTAGTATAGTTTCTCAATGTATTCATGCAAAAATGACAAAATAGTAGAGGTGTACTTGTCAGATTTTAATTACCTTATTAAAAAAGAGACAAATCTACTAATTCTCAATACTACACATTGTGTCTTTTCATCAAAAAATCACGTTCTTCAGGCAGGTATAAAATATAGTTTTCAACATAAGGTGCAACATAAGGTATGGCAATTAGGAAGGCAACTGACATCTATTTGTTATGTCCTAGAGACAGTGAATCTGGGTTAAGAAGATTGCCACTCTCAGTCTGGTTGGTTTTTTGGTTTTGTTTTTTTCGTTGGTTTTCCTTTTAATTTTCATGTCTGACAGAATCCTGAACTTGAAAGTTTACTTATGAAAAGGAGTTATGCCCATATGTTTTACTGCAATGGATAGGTGTTAAGAATCTCATGATAATGAAGAAGTATTGAGGTGCTTTGAAACACTAGATAGCATTTTCATTCCTTGTGAAAGTGTTCTTTGGAAACTGCTAATATTGTATGTCTAGATGTGTGACCTTAGGTCTCATGGAAAACAAAGTAATATCTGGAAGATACTCCTACATTAGGTAGCAAGTAGTTAGGGTTGGAAAGGACCTCAAGATCATCTAGTTCCAACTCCCCTGCCATAGGCAGGAACACCTCCCACTAAAGCATGCCACCCAAGGCTCTGACCAGCCCAGCCTTGATCATTGCCAGCAATAGAGGATTCACAACTTCCTTGGGCAGCCCAATCCAGTGCCTCACCACCCTTACAGGAAAGAATTTCTTCCTCATATTCAATCTAAACTTCCACTGTTTAAGTTTGAACCCGTTGTCCCGTGTCCTATCACTACAGTCCCTAATGAAGAGCCCCTCCCCAGCATCCCTATAGCCCTCCTTCAGATACAGGAAGGCTGCTATGAGGTCTCCACGCAGCCTTCTCTCCTCCAGGCTGAATAGCACCAACTTTCTCAGCCTATCTTCATAGGGGAGGTGCTCCAGTTCCCTGATCATCCTCGTGGCCCTCCTCTGGACTTGTTCCAACAGTTCCATGTCCTTTTTTATTTTGAGGACACGAGAACTGCGCACAATACTCCAAGGGAAGTCTCATGAGAGCAGAGTAGAAGGGCAGGATCACCTCCTTTGACCTGCCCCCTTGAAGGGCATGTCACACTCTTCTTGATGCAGCCAGGATACGGTTGGCTTTCTGGGCTGCAAGTGAACGCTGGCAGCTCAGGTTCATTTTTCACTGACCAACACCCCCAAGTCCTTCTCCACAGGACTCCTCTAAACTCTTCTCTGCCCAACCTGTAGCTGTGCCTGGGATTGCTCCAATCCAGGTGTAGGCCCTTGCACTTGTCATGATTAAAGTTCATCAGATTGGCATCAGCCCACCTCACAAGTGTGTCAAGGTAGCTCAGAAAACTGAGACTGATCCTGAGTATCAGGAGTTGGTGCTTGATGCCAGAGACTGGGGACTGTTTCGATGGCAGGAAGAGGGAGGAACAGAAAAAGTACTTCCACTTTCACTGTAACAAATGAGCACTTTGTACTCCAGTCTAGTATTTTCTACCCTGTTCTGTTGATATGTTGCAATACTTCTTAATGGGGCAAAGGTGCTTTTATAATCATGACTGAAGTTTTCAGCTCCCTGATATGTATGAAAACCTAAGCGATCAAGATTTTATATTGTTTGCTGGACAAATGACATGAGTACCACTTCAGGACAACTCAATTTTCCATATGACAGATTCATTGTCTGGGGGAACTGCAAGGTAACATTGAACAAAATCTTAAAATTGTTTATGCAATTTAGAAGACTTTGGAAGGTAATTTCATTAATCCCCTGTAGTTCCTGCTGTGAAAAAACTGTAGTAACCAGAGATTCTAAATACACAAAGATTTCCAAAAGCTCCATGGTAGCAAGCACATTTGACTAGCACTAACAAACTGTTTTCCATATTCAGTCTGCTTTTTCAAGCAGAAATAATAGCCTGATTTCAAATAGCTTCACCACTGTAAGTTGTTCTTCCTCAGGTATTTACATACATCGCATACACTTTTGTACTTTAACATAAAAACTTGTTGCTACAAAAAAACCATGGCTGATTCAGCTTATGAAGAAGGAAGAAATGAGTTATTAGCCGTAACATCTACAGCAAAACTCTTCAGAGGAATCCATTAGGCTTTACTATGCATGACAGTCTGACACATGAGGCTTATTATGAATAATTATGAACTACGTATTATTGATATGTTGTCACAGTATTTTTTATTTGTATCCAACATATTAATTTAAGACTTACATTTCTTTTTTGTATTGAGTGGTGGAGGTTACATTATTGTACCCTGAAACACTTGTTCAGTATCAAGATGGACAGTGTACAGTGGGGCTGATAGTAACAGCGCTACTAACAGTAGCTGTCCCTTACTTAGGCATTTTTTGTCCTTAGATCTCAAGTGCTTTAAAGAGGACATTGTAGTTTCCTGCATACTAAATGTGTAATATTCATAATACGGTGCTAGAAAGTTTGTGTTTTGGGAGGAGGAGGGAAGAGGGGCTTATACTTTGTGAATGTCTCTGAAAAAAAAAAAATTTCTATCGAGTAGACTGAAAGGGAGCAAATGTTTCATCAAAGATCCTAACCAACCCTATTTATTTATTGCCTTATCTGTATTTCAAAACCTGGGGAGCCGAACCTCTGTGAAGGACATGCTTTGTTTATAGGTCATTTTAGACAAGATTTAAGCAAGTCTAGGAAGGGTATAAGGCTTATGAATCAGAAAGAAATTTGGTTCAGAGACCCTCTGAACCAGTGAGCAACATCTTTGTTTTCTAGCTTTTGTCTTTGTTGAATTTTAGTTTTAGACAAAAGTTTACTGATACCTTGTTAGAAGAGGGAAAACAGTAGCATCTTTGTGGAAGCTTGACTAATCAAAATCAGGATTTGATCATAAGGTGCTAGTTGCATTTATCGATTGTACCCTAGGTGAAGGAACAATCTTTTTCTTTGACTGTTGTGATAATGAGAAGAGAGAAATCTGCTGAACATATTAACAATAAAGACATTAAAAGCCATGAAGAAGAAGCAGCTGAAATCTGGACGTTTTCTGACAGTAATGACATTTCTGCAGGCAATCAAGACCCAAAAGGCTGAGACCTTCCCTCTCTCCTTCCTTTCCCCACCATTTTCTTTTTTAGTGGGTCATAGCTACATGACTCAGTATCCAGCTGTCAGAGTACTCTTTTCATGGTGCATCTAGCAAGAATTTCAAGAGTATAAAAGTAAATTGGCCACCCCTAATGAACTCCCATTGAAATTTTAAGTGACCCTGTATCAGATTTTTGCTTTCACATCTATCCTCACCCAAAATTGCTTGATCCTGGTACTTCTTTCAACATCATTGATTTTGACATACCTTTAGATTCTTCAGGTGTTCTTCCTTTGTGTCCACTTGTGCTATAAAGCAATATTATCGCTATATGTCTGACAATGCACCAGTATTTGAGTGGATGCTTTTTTTGCGCGGGAGTTAATACAGTCTCTCAAAAGATAGATTGATAAAGATCTGTCTTTATCTGATGTGTGAATCTTGCCATAATTTTAAATTGCTCATACACTTGTGTTGCAGTTTTCTCATTACATGATCTGATTCTGTTTGTCATCAAGGTCAGTTAAACTTGTTTGAGCCTCTTGTGTCTGGCAGAGATCAGAGACTCATATTCACTAATAATGAAATTTATTGGTTTTTTTTTTTTTTTCTGATTACTTTTAAGTGTTAACTTTGGCAACATGAATTGTTTGCTCTCACAAACAGGTTAAGTACATGATGAGGCACCGCAAACAATAGAAATCCTGTTCTTCTCTGAAATTTGTACTGCATCATATTGAAATCACTGAACTTTGTAATAATATGGTTAATATTTGCTCTATGGTTTGCAGTTTGTGTATGACTTATCTGAAAACCTAATAGACTTGGAGATTCTGCATTGTACAGCCCATAGAAAGGGGCTGTCTACCTCTCCTAAGTCTGCTAAAGCCTGCTTCCTTTTGTGCACTTGTTTTTTGTCCATGGTATTATGCATGCATGTGCATTCTAGCACTGCTCTATGGCTGCATTTGAAAGGATGCAGTAAACAGACGGTTTTGCAGCATCTTTTCAGTTTGGATAGGCTTTTGCTGATTGCATTCACTATCCTTTTAATTAGGGTTGATACTGCAGTCATAATATAGAAGTGATGTTTGGACTTTGATGTTCAGCAGGTGATCATGACCCTGTATTAACATCTGAGAAGTATTGCCAGACCCTAGCATGCTTGTTCATGACTGACACTGAGCAGTTAGTCTATGCCTTTGTCCAAGAGAAATTATTCCAATACCCTGCTGTCCGGCTTGCCAAGTAGGTTTATATGCAAACTATAATTTGTTCCAAAC
>JASSUY010016246.1:0-19447 GCA_032466535.1 Forpus xanthops | reverse complement strand
CTATGAAGATAGGATGATAGAGTTGGGTCTGTTGAGCCTGGAGAAGAGAAGGCTGCATGGAGACCTCACAGCAGTATTCCAGTATCTGAAGGGAGCCTATAGGGATGCTGGGGAGAGTCTCTTCATGAGGAACTGTCCTGACAGGACAAGAGGTAAGAGATTCAAACTTAAACAGGGGAAGTTTAGATTGGGTCTGAGGAAGAAATTCTTTACTGTAAGGATGGTGAGGCACTGGAATGGTTTGTCCAAGGAAGCTGTGAGTGCTCCATCACTGATGGTGTCCAAGGCCGTGTTTTACATAGCCTTGGGTGACATGGTTTAGTGTGAGGTGTCCCTGCCCATGACAGGGGTGTTCGAATTTGGTGATCTTAAGTTCTTTCCCAATCCTAACTTTTCTATGATTCTATGATTATTATTGACAAGTAAAAATGTGCTCTTATGAAGTCAAAACTAACTTAATGAATAATCGGTTTTGAAGTTGGAGAGAGAGAGGGGAAGCGGCATTATGAAAACCATGAACAAGGAAAAAAAATACACTCAAAAAAAATATACCAAGAAACACGTTACACCAAAATTGTCATTAAGGAAACTCATGTTTGTACTTGTCAAATTTCTACGTGAAATGCTTTCAGTTTGCCTGGTGTGGAAGGATTACATTTGCACATCCATTTAACTTTAAAATTAACTTTCTGTGTAGGTTTTAGTTGGTAGTTCCTTCTCAGGAAGCCATAATCCAGTTCCATAGAATCATAGAATACTTTAGTCTTATACATAGAATTTTCAGCCTTTAAAGTTACAAACACGTATCTTCTTGAACCAGGGTCCTCTGGCACAGAGGCTAGAAAACTTAGCAGAAGATCTCTAGAAATTAGGACTTAAATTGAAATATTCCTAGTATAGATTGTACTTTAATACCAGTGATGCCTGAGACTTCGGAAAAGCAAAGCTTTGAGCCATTAAATCAGATCGTCAGCTACCGTGAGAACACTGTATTAGCTGTGTTGCTAATGTTGCTAGTATGTACATAGGGCCGGCTCCTATCTCGAACAACAGGGGAGAGACAATAGCCTTAATATGTGCCCCCTTTCTTCCACTTGTGCTTAAAAGTCAGCCTGGCTAGAATGGCCAATTAACAACTGTCATTGCTTTTTAAAACACAGCTTGTCCTACATGCCTGCAAATTACCTACTGAAGAATTTATTTAGCTCTACCTTAATAGCTGGTCTTGACCTTGTGTTGCATTCATTCCAATTGTTGCAGTGTGAGATCAGGAAGGCAAATGTTAGATTGTTATTGATCTATATCAATATAGATTGAAAGTAGAAGTGCCTCAATTACATCAGAAATTAAGAATATTAACATTGTTTATTTGTCTAAAGATATTCTTTTCAAAGGTTAAGTGAAAAATAGATACAAGAGATGCAGAGAACTTTTTCTCCAGAAGGATCTAGCAACTTACATCTGAAGGTCATCCCATAAATAATACTACACTCAATACAATATGTAATTTGAAAGAACTTAAAAAGCAATTTTGAAAACACCTTCCCAAACTTTCTTGTCAGTTCTCTCACCTTAATAATAAAATCCTATTATAATTAAAACTAGTAAGTGCTAATACAAGTATGTGAACTCTCCATTACTTTTCAGAGCAATTTTGAAGGCAACACGGAATTCAGAAACGTCCATTTTGCATATCCAGCAAGGCCAGATGTTCAAGTTTTGCAAGGACTCAGTGTGAAGGTTAGCAAAGGACAGACTTTGGCAATAGTAGAAAGCAGCAGCTGTGGCAAAAGCACATCCATTCAGCTCTTGGAGAGATTTTATAACCCTGTGGAAGGACAAGTGGTAAAGACAGACCCGTGTGGCTATTAACAATAATTATATATACAGAACTCCTAATCTTCTAGGGTTTCAGAGGCTTTAAGCAGTCCTGGCAATATCTCTGTCAAGATGCCTTTTTTAGATATGCGTGTTACTGAGGTGGTAGCTTTAGTGAAGCTGTAGACAACCTCAAGACCACTGTCATAGCTTGCCCTGTGCACTCACCACACATAACACCATTGGAATCTATGTTGGCACAGTGTGCTGGCTCAAGGCACAGATCTCAATGGAGAAGAGAATGACTGTCAGATTGTGTTGCCTTCCCAAAGCTGCTCACAGCTTGGTCACATAGGGGCATAATGTTGAAATAACTTGCTTGTCAATGTGTAACTCTTCATGTCATTATGAATTCACATGTTAGGGACATAGCTACATGCTTCACATAGTACAAATATAACCCTAAAGGGATGCTGCTACATCACTGTCAGAAGTTCGCAATGGGCTTTTGGTTCAATCCCTGCTAATGGCTATAGAAAGTCCAAAGAAGCATCCTTTGCAGTTTTAAGATGGAGTTAAAAGCCTACAGCTGAAAATATTTATGGTTGTGTTAAAGCTTCTTAAGGATAGGCTTTCCCATGAGGTTCACAGCGCTTCTTGTGGTGAGTAGGGCTGGAAGAACTGCAGGAGCAGCCTAGGATCCACCCTCTGTTTCTGCCTGCTAGAAAATGGAAGCAAACACACATACAAAATAAAAACTTAATGAAAGGAAACATTTCATCTATACTATTGGTTCTTTCCCATTTTGCGTGCAAAATTCACTTGGTTTCAGCTGAGAATCTAACACATAATAGGCTTCCTCTTACAGTTTGTGGTTCCCGTTTACAGTGTGTGTCAGTGGATGAGCTCTCTAGTCAACTTTGCATCATTTTTTCTGTTGTTTTTTCTACTTAGCAGATGGATTTGATACCAGATCTTTGCATATACAATGGCTGAGGTCCAAACTGGGCCTGGTGTCAGAGGAGCACAATTTATTTGACTGCAACATTGCTGAAAACATTCAATATGGAGACAATAGTAGGGTGGTTAGTCAGGACAAGGTTGAAGAAGCAGCTAAAGCAACAAATATTCACAGCTTCATTGAAAGAATGAGGTGGTGGTCTTCTCTTCACAGTGAGATTAGATGTTTGGAATAATGTGGAAAAATCCAAGTAATGTTAGCTTAAGTAGATGTAATCTAACATCTTTGTTTCCCTTCATAGGAGGAAGTATAGAATGCTTAAAAGTGTGTGTTTAAAGCTTAAATCCTTCTTAGGATGTTCTAAAAAAGCCACCATTTCAATTAATGTAATAGTGACAACAGAATATGAGGGGAGGAAGTAGGAGGACACTATGTACAAGTAAGTCCTCTTTTTTTATGTATTTTTTTTCCTTCGAGAACAGAAACTTCCTAAGTTACTCCAAGAAAGACAATTTATTTGGGTTTTTTTTCTAAAATAATTCAGTAAAACTAAGTGCTCTATTTCTAATTGGATGGGCAGGAACAGAAAGTTTTGCCCAACAAATATGAAGAGGCAGTAAATCAAAAGCGAATGATGTGACATTTGACCTTCATGCCTGCCGAGAATTTGATTCTAACAAGGAAAAAGCTGTGAAAGTTTGGTTTTTGCTGTAGTTCTGTGTAACTCAAAAATGATTAAATGATGCTGAAAAATATTTAATCTTCATTGATGATTTTTGGGATTCTTTATTCAGAAGTATTACAGAATAATTTCTTCCTGTGCATGTCAGTAAGCATTAAATCTCTAGTTACTCTTATGATCATATGTTTATGGGCAGATGTGTGCGGACACCTCAGTGCTGTATCCCTGGTGGTACTTATTCAAGATGTAACCCAGTCTTCAGAGAGGTAAATTTTCAGACCAGCTATAAATATGTGTGGATGTATATATAACTGTTCATGCTAGAGTTGTTTATAAAACATTAGCTTTATCAAAACTTGCACTATTCTCCTCTTTCAAGATGGAAATAACTACTCATTCTTATGACCACACATAAAACTTTACTTTTCTTATCTTCCTTCTCAAAGATTATTCACAGGCCTTATTTTTTGAATTTTTAACATTCAGATATATAATACCCCTGTGGGTGAGAAAGGAACACAACTTTCTGAGGGACAAAAAGCAAAAAATAGCAATTGCCCATGCTCTGGTTTGTAATCCTGCAATTCTGCTTCTGGATGAAGCTAACTCTGCTCTTGACACAAAGTGAAAAGATGAGTAATGATTATTAATGGACATATATATCTATATGTACATGGCTAGTTGCTTTCTGTAGAATAAAATCAATGAAAAATATTCAGCTGTGAAATAACACTCACATGCTTATTTGGTCAGTGTCAGTGATAAATCTTGTTGAGTAAGGGTCTTGTGTATGCACTGACTTGTAGATCTATGGGAGATACATTCAGGTGGTATCAAAGAGTAAGAAATAAAATGTGGTTCCTATGACAAGTGGAGGCTTCCCAGGTGCTAACAACGTTTTCATAACCTCTTTGTGCAAGTTGTCCAGAAAGCTCTGGATAACGCCTGGCAAGGATGAACCTGCATCGTCATTGTTCAGACTGCCTGGCACCCATACAGACTGCAGACACCATTGCAGTTATCCAGAATGGCAGGGTGGTTGAGCAGGGCATCTGCAGACAGTTACTGGGAAAGGAAGAGCACTACTATGCCCTTGTAAATGCACAAGAGTCTAATAATGTTTGAAGATTTTTTTAATTATTTTTCCTGTGTGATCTGGAAGAAGTCAGACCTGGAATAGCCTTATCCATACCATGGCTTGGGTGGGGCACCCTGCTCTTTGGTCAATGCCAAGTACCATATTGCAAAACAGTACCAGAGTTATGACCGCATTTAAGCATCATGGATAAACAATGAGCTGGTGCTTGTTCTTGCCTCTTGGGTTTCTTCACCAGACAGATACAGCTGCAAAGCCTTAATTAAAAGTGACTAACAATTTTTGATGACTGCTGAGATTCCAGATAAAGACACTTCCATAAAATGCAGAAAGAAGGTGCTGGATGTGTTTGTTGTGTGGGTTTTTGCTTGGTTTTAGTTTCCTCCACTTTATGATATATTTCTAATGTTAATGGGTTAGGGTTGAAAGTTCATCTAGTTCCAATCCCTCTGTGATAGGCAAGGACACCTTATGCTAGACCAGGTTGCTCAAGGCCCTGTCCAGCCTGGCCTTGAGCACTGCCAGGGATGCACTATTCACAACTTCCTTGAGCAGCCTGTTCCAGTGCCTCACTACTTGTGCTTCACATATTTCTTGGAAGCCCATATTCTGTCAAAAAATTATTGTAATAGTTACAATCTTTTCATATAAACTGACATAAGCTACAATTGGTTGGTTTTTTTCTTTATCAATAGCTGATCAAAGAGTTTAATTGTCCTTTGCATCCATCATGTAAAAAAGCTTTTCAGTTAAAAAAAAAAAGTGATTTTCAGTATGAGATCCTTTATTTTGAATAGACATGGCATTTAGTGGAGGATTTGGTATTGTTAGGTCAACAGTTGAATTTGATGATCTTAAAGGTCTTTTCCATCCCAAATAATTCTATGAATAATTCTAAAGCTTTTTTTAAGTGTTGGCAAAGCTCATTTACACATGTGCTTTAATAATTGTCTGTTCCTCTGATATATTCCTCCGGGTGCTGCAGTACATTCTTCAATGGTATGTACTGTGTAGTCAGAGTGACTCAGCAGCTGGGGTGGGGTTTTTCTGACTGTTTAGTCCAAATTGCAGCATTTTAACTTTCCAAGGCTTTGCACGTGGCTTTGGGTTAGGATTTATGGCCTGGAGCAACCTGCAGTACTTTATAATTTTCAGATAACTCTTCTCAATTGTCGCAGACAGAATTTACGGTAATGAGTATCGCCTTTGCTCATTTCAGTTGTCTTCTGGCGTCTGAATCCAGGAGGGGAATAAAACACACAAAAGAAAACAAATTCTGGTCTCAGATTCGCCAAAATAAATACAGTCACTCTACCTCACATGGTTTTTCTCAGGGACTGTCACAGGAGGAGTTGCCACTCATTCAGAAACCCCTCGCCTGTGTTCTCTTCTCTTCCTCCTGTTAGGTAGATACCACAAGAGCTTCTGCCTTCAATACATTCCCAATTATCCATCATGGGGTTCAAATAATTCTCTTTTCCCTGTTTTATTTCTGAACTGGAGTCAAAATTACAAGCAGTAGTGTTTGATAATCAGTTTTGAAAGTAAAAAACCTTCTTTCTAAATTCAGAAATCTTTTGGGCAGAGAGTTAATTTGTACTTTTGGGTTAGATGTATATGTGATTTTCATTACAATAGTGATGAATAATATATCTTTGTAACATTGTAACTCATTATGGCCTGCTACAGAAACAAGATTAGGTAAAAATGGGATAAAATACATAGAGGATATAACAGTCACTATGCTCTGTAACATAATGAATCATCTGACATCTGGGGCTAGGTAATGGAGCATCTCTGGAAAATACTGTGTTCGCATCCATACAGATAATGGAGAAGAATCCAAAACATACTTCCTTCCCACCAAATTGGAATTATTTACTAGCACAAGGGCAAGAGTCATGAGGAAATATGTAGCATTTGACCTGGAAGGTGTGGAAAGAGCTGTAGCACGGTCAGCCTAGAAAAATACGTTCTGTGACTTGTGTTTCCCCTTATTTGCTCTTTTGAGGTCAACCATTACCTACCATGGAAGGAAAAGTGACTACACTTGCATCCCTTTTGGCAGGTTCCTCACCCTTGTTTACACAGCGAGTTCAGCACCAGCTATGGATGTTAAGTCCTTATGGGATGATGGGTGTGAGTTTCAGTTGGAACCAAAAGGAGCAGGTGGTGATGTGGCGATGGAGGGAGCATGGATGTACTGCTCTGGGCTATGGGAGCCAAGTGGGGAAAGAGTAGAGCCTGACAGCTGTGTGTCAGGAACGGCCTCTGCTTGTGCATGAGTGAAAAGAGGAAATTGAAGTGAATAGTATTGATGCACTGAAGTTCACAGTAAGCATATGAACATATCTTACTGATTTCTTTCAATATAAACATACTAAAAGCCACTTGTATCACAGCCCTGTTTAAAAGATCAGCTGGAGACCCAAGAAAAATGCCAGACAAAAGCACAACCTACCCACCATAAAAGAGAGGGTGAGCAAGGAACCAGAGCGCAAATAACATCTATAAGTGTGACAGAAGAGCACACTATTGCGTGCCTGCTAAAAGACAGGCTCAGCTGAATGACTTCACTGACTCTATGAGATATCCATAGATTAGCATGCTCACCTTGTAGGTGCTAATAACAAATGCTGTGCTCTGATGGTTTGTTTCAGACCATGCAACTCACCTTCCCAGCTGGCTATGCCCATAGAGCTTGCACACTGATTATGCTCTGATTAGAAACAGACCTAAATTTAAACGCAAGTGTATGTCAAAAGCACCTTTTCAGCACCAAACTCTGGATTGATAAAGAGATCTAAAGAATCATCTTTTACCAACAAGAAAAGAATATGAGGACATACCTTAAGAGCCAAGGATTTGCTGGCCCCAACAAGTAACTCACTCAATTCTTTCTCCAGATTCCCTTATGAATGCATTCACTGAAATCTTTACTTTCTCTTTTTGGGATATCTTAATAATTCTGTAGGAGGCTTAGATCAGTGCTGGCATTAAGCAAGTGTCTGGGCTAAGTGCTTCTTGTCTAGTCATGAATGATGCCTTTGCTGTTCCTTGACAAGCCTGGGCTGATGTGTTTCCTTCATCACTACCCTTGTGGCAGTCATTTTAGGGGTGAGGTCCCCAGTGCCACCAGCACTGATTCACCATGTTGTAGGCATGTTTGGAGTGAACTAGCCCCGGCCCAAGCAGGCATAGGGAAGTCTTTTTAACACTGGGGTAGATGATAGCACTGGACAGATGTCTGGGGAAAAAAATGCAATGGTAAATGCTATATTAATTTGTACTTTTTCAAACAGCATTATTCCTAAATTGCTGACAGGTATTTTAAGTTAGAGAACAGCCATATACTTTGAATTGAAAGTTGCTTTGAATTGATAACAAAGCATTTTAAAATCTTTGATAAAAAAAGTCTTCTGAATTAAGAAAGTATCTAACTTTATTACCGACCAAATCTAGTCTCTCCCAGTAGCAGAAGGATTCCAATGATTCTCCCACTAAAAATACTACCTTACAATTATATGAAGAAAACATATCAGCCCAGGCTTGTCAAGGAACACCAAAGGCCTGTTCATGACTAGACAAGAAGCACTTTGCCCAGATACTTGCTTTAAGTTTGCCAAAATAAATACTGTTGCTGTACCTCACACAGTTTTTCTGTTTCTTAATCACTGAAGTTAACCACTTGACTCTATTACGGTATCATACGCAGCTGATGAATTTGATTAAAACATTGCAATTTTTAGTCTAGTTACAATATAATTACTAATGCAGACTGAAAGCCCAGAAATGGGATACGTAGCTAACAGTAGTATCTGAACTACAGGGCACAGGACCCAGGTATCTTCATGGCCTCGGAAAGTCAATAGTTTGCTTGTTAGAGTGAACATTGGAGTGCATTCCCAGTGGGTGTGGATGTTTCCCACTCCTGGATGTGCTGTTTCGGTTTGAAATACCTGTCGGCAATTCAGGACTAATGCTGTTTGCAAAAAAAGGAATTAGCATAATGTTTATCATCATATATTGTTTTTTTCCCAAATTTCTATTTTTCTCTGCAGCCTATAAAATTTCAATTTATATTCATCTAAAACCTGCAAAACATATATCCTCATAAAGAAGATATTTAATAATATCTGGTGTATGGCAAGAAGGAAAGTCCTCATTAAAATTGCAATCCAAAACCCTTGTGCTTTTCTTCTTCTTTTGACAAGCGGGGAGAAAAGGACAACTGGATTTTTCAGTTGAAATACCCATACCTCAGTGTGTACCTGGATTAGGTTTATGAGTCTAATCAAAAATCAAATTGTGTTTTATCAAGATTGAAAGAGTTTGCAAAATTCCACTAAACCATCTGTGGCAGGCAATACCTAACCTGTCCTTTCTTGGCTACCATCAACATACATTGTACCACTGACATTTCACTTCTCTGCAAGTGGGAATGTGTCTAGCCCAGGGAGAGCTGGAATGTCTTCTGCCATACTGAGATGTAGGAAAAATCCTGTCATGCTTTGGCATGGGCCTATTTAAATGTTAATGGCTTCTAATTTCACCTAATTAGTAAGGGAAATGGTAAGAAAGGGATCCTTAAGATCTGCTTACCTGATATTGCTGGAGGGTTTGAAGTGAAACTGTGCTCTAAGAAAACAGCTGTAACAGAAAGGTAAAATAAAAAAGTAAATAGAAAAGGCAGTTCTTGATCTGCTGGATCCTACCATACAGGTATCACTAGGACAGTGGATAACCTAGCGTCAATGGAGATTTCAAGGGTTAAATATCTTTCCTGGATGAGGTTTGTGCCCCTCCTTCCATAAAGAAACATTTTGTCACAGCAATGTGCCTGCATTTAGGGCTCACCAGCTGCCACAGACACTCTGACTCACTCATGTTTTGTTTTTTTAATGGAGAAACAACCCAAAGCATATGAGTTCGTACAGTTTACCTGGAGCTGTGGCTGAGCCTTGCTCAAGAATGAAATAGTGACAGCTTTCCCAAGGTATTTCCAGCTCTTCTGTTTGCAAATAGATTGGATTATACTGAAGAAATGTGGTTTGGCAGTCACTACAGCTATATCCAAACTGTACATGAACTGGTAAGACAGTGGATAAAGTGCGTTACTTGACCTCTTTTTATTTACCCATACTGCTGTATGTGGAACAAATATGACTGCTGTAAGATAAATCTTCTCCATGTCTAAGACATTCGGGTGTTTCTAAAATCTGCCAACATAGTTAGGGAAGAAGAAAACCAGCTTGGCAACAAGGCCACAAACAGCATATATGTAGTTTCTTCTTGTAAAATATACGTGGAGGGACTTCTTTGGTTAGGTACTTGTAAAAGACTGATAGTTTTCCATGCAAAGGTAGAAGAATCCACTTGCCTCACTATGCTTTATGAACTTCCATCCTCCCTATATACATGCCTTATGACAGCTTGCCCACTGCCCTGACATTTTCCAGGGTTATAGTTTTCCCTGGCTGTTATCCTCCAGTTACCTGGGCTGCTTTTCCTCCTCCATCACCTTCCCTAGCACACACAGCATATGCTACCCACATGATCCAATGCTGAAGGACAGACAAAGATGAGAGAGGAAGTGCCAAAAGCAATAGTGATGCAAAAGGCTTACTTTCTAAAAATAAAAAAGATTTCTCAGCAGAAGACTGGTTATTGCTCTCAGTTAAGTGAATCATTTACACTGGATTGCTTCCATCTTCTCCTCTGCTGCTCTTTGTCATCTAAGACCGCAGGCAGCTCTTAATCTACCTGAGACCCTACCAGCCATCTTCCCATTTTAGCCTTTATTGCCTACCTGGCTCATCAGCAGTTATGTCCAGAAACTATTTTCTGAAGCATGTCTTTCCATCTGGAAATAATGATTTGCTGTGCCCTTAGGGAAGCTCACACATCCGTTCAAGTTATCCCCAGCCTGTCCAATTACATCAGGATTACATGCTCCAAAGCAAACTCACTGAGCCTTCCTGCAACTCTCCTGAGGATGCCAATCTTTATTTTGCTGAATGTTTTCACAGGAAGATATTTAAAGTCATGTTAGCTCAACAAATAGATTTTGTGTACTTATTTGAATCGGCCATTATATATTTCCATGTTACCTGTTTTCATAGCAGTAACATCTTCATCTCTTTCTAGTCACTATTGAACTTCTGTGATTACTGCTCTCTCCTTTTGTACAAAGTAAAATCACATTGCAGTTAATCACCACTAGAATAGTTCCTTTTGTTATAGTCCTTGAGGTTTGAAAGAATGACCTGAATATGCCTATTTTGATGGAAATAATTGTTCAAGTTCAGCTCTGGTTACAGAAGGATATCCTCAGTGGGGTATGCCCACCATGGACAGCATTCCTGGAGAATGCACATGGTATTCTACCAAAAAGGAAACAAAGGAGAAGGAGGCACTGCCATGGGACACTTACCACACAGCTGCAGACATTTAGGGCTGAAGCAATCCATCAGGTTGCCTTTAAAGCATGCTAGGATATGACTCATCTATTTCCAAATGTCTGCCCGAGCATACAGTGAACTACACCAGGGAAGTGCATACTTCTTACTGTAAATCTAAATAAGGAGTCTCAGTTTCCATTCAGATTATGTATTTGCATCAGGTGGACTTCCACTCCGAGAGCTTGGCCTTTCTTAAAGAGATTGCTAGGTTAGCTAATCAGTCCTGCAGGTAATTTTGGAGATCCTGACCAGAAAGGCACTGAGGAGTGCAAGTAGGAGGAAGGGCCTCTGCAGAGTAGGAGGGTGAAGTTTCTTCCTCTAGGTATTAGCACTGCAAGAGACTGAAGTTTAAATTTTCAGGAAACAGGAATTATTTATGTTGAATGTATAAGATGGAAATGCACAGATTGCAGAAGCATCCAAAATGGCTTATAATATTGAGTGAATTAGCAGAATCCAAGTGGTGGTTTTTTCCCCTCATGGCATGAGAGGAATTTTAAACAAGGAGTTAACATTTTCAGGGCTCAAAATAAATAATACCTCTGACAATTCCATACATTGCCTGTTTTTTATGAAACCACACTGGAAATGGTAAATAAAGTTCCCACTTTCACATCTGCTATTCATATGAACATACACCTGGCAATGTAGTATGTATGTGCTGCTTCAGAGGAAACCCAACCAAACAACTATCACTTTATACAGCACTAACAGTCTTGGATATAAACCCACTACATGTGGTTTATTTACTGTAAATGAAGTGTATATCAGCAACACTGAATATGAAAATTAAATTTTAATGGCTCACTTTTATGGTGCTAGAGCAATGTGAAGAGACATCTGTAATGTGATTTACTTTTTAATATTCAGTAACATAGTTTTAGTTGGAATAAATATGTTTCCCAATAAAGACTCACATGGCTATTTTCTTCAATTTCTTATTTCACACATACTTTAAGACCCAGATCAACTTTTTCCATGAATTTATGCCAGTCCTTTTGGGACTCTTCCAGTGTTATGCCTTAATGTTTTCTTTGTTTCTTTCTCTCTTTTTTTTCTTTTAATATCATCATACCTTCATGTAATTATTTTACATTTATACATTTAATTGCACAATTTGATAAGGTATATTGATTCTGATAAATTTGTCTGCATCCACCACTATTAAATAAATTTTGCATCTTAATTGTTTCTCACAAATGAGCAGAGTTGTTAATGTACTTTTTCTGACAGGAAAATGTTTCATCTCCCCCATTTATGGAAGAGAGGAATGCATACACTTTGCAATTTATGTGAGTATACTTAAATGAATATATCAGTTTAGATTTATAAAATATATATTTGCATATATTTAAATACATTACAGATTTCTTCATGATGAGAAGTTTTGAAAGAAACCAAGCAAAAATTCAAGTGAATCATGGGAAAATTCTATTTGCTTTCAGCATTAAATTCAATTTTTTTCTTCTGACAGTCATCAAGCTTTGATGATGCAATTTCTCTTTTCAGCTTAGTCAGAGACTTAAGCCATCACTTTTGACTCAACATACTTCACTTACTCACATGATGTTAGTTACGCATATTTATCAGTAGATAAACCACATTAGCTTTTATGTCTAGGTCTTTTAACCACATCTCTTGGGAAAGCAATTAAACTTCTTGTGCTTGAAATGCCCAGACAGCTCACACTACAAAAGCAGAAGCAGGTCTGTCCAGACCCCAGAAACAGCCCCCTGGCTTCCATGAAAGATGCTATTATAAAAAGCCAAAATCCAAACCAATTTCTCTGAAAACACTTCTCACAACAAACTTGAAACTCTCCTTGTCTCACTGCTTTGCCAGAGGCTTGCTGTCTTCCAAAAAGCATAGCTTCCCTGTGAAGGTTTCATATTCTCATTACTCATTCCACCAGCCATTCCATAGTTCACATTGTACTCAGAAAAACACAGGGACAGCAGTGCCCTGCTGCTGCTCCAGACACCAGCCAGTGCTAGAAGGAGCCTACAAGTGCCACCAGCAATGGGCAGATATCCTCACAAAGAGTGTCTTTAAAAACTACCTCAAGCCATCAGGAGCACAGTTTATCCCACCCTAGTCATCATCACATAGCTACTACCAAACATCAGTGAAGAACTGTACTATGTGGGTGACATTTAAAACACATTTCATTTGAGTTCAGCTTTTGCCATATCTTCTTTAGCTTGTTTTTGTCTTTATGGGTAGTATAGAGCATCTAAAATTGTATTTTATCTTTTTTCTTGTTAAGCACACTCGATCATAATGCCACCAGGGCTGGCACATTCACATATTCACATGGTTTTATAACAAACTTTTGCTAACACAAGTTGCATTTAATCTGTCTCAGGTTTTTTTACTTAAAAAAAAACCAAACAAAACAAAACAAAGCACAAACAAAAGAAAACAGGCATTGATAAATGTCTTTTAATATTGCATATAACAAGTTGTGTGATCTGTAACTAGCAGGATATTTTTAAAACTACTGCACAATATTTTTTTTCCATTAGTGGTTCTATTTGTTTCCCCCAAAATGGAAAACACCATTCTTCACATACACACACACACGTAGAGTTCCTTCTCAGTTTGCCCCACATTTTAATCAACATCTCAGCTGCAATCACTGCCGCAGAGAAAGAAACTAAGCTACTCAGGTAGCTCCATCATTCACCAAGACTAGCAAAGGGCCACATAGTGAGACCATGTTACTTGAGATACTATTTCCCTGGAAACAGAGGTACACAAATAGTGGCTTGCTGTGTTTCATTTACTGGAAGAGAGATAAAGATGGCCAGATTGGTTGTTAGAACTGGAAATGTCTGGGAATTTCCAGTATCAAGATGCAGTTACTGCATGTAAGCAGAGTTTGATGGTAAGTCAAAGTCAGAAGGGGCTTTACTATAATTGTTATCATATTTGCTATTTAGACAATTGCCTCTGAAATGTGCCAGCCTCTTTCTAATGAGTCAGGGAGAATTCTGTACCCAAATGAGAACAGCCTAGGAAAAATAAATCAGAAAAACCCCCACTTCGAATGTTTCTGCTTGTGTGTATTCATATACCCATGTTCTTCAAGTGTACACTAGCAGAAACATCTCCAAATCTTTCTTCAGGACTCTGCACTATTTTAGCCTTTAAAAGGTAGTCAGATGTGTGTGTTTTCTGTAAATATTTCATGAGGCTTGAGGTATAAATGATGTTCTACAATGACATTAGCCATACATCTTTCATGTGGCCTTCCATCTTTCAGCTCATGGCATTCACTTGTCTATCTTGCTTCAGATTAAATGGGAAAGCTGTCAAGAGAGAGGGACGTATTTCCCCGAGCTGTTTATGAACTGACTAGCACCATTCAGATTCAGTCCTGCGTGAATACTTTCAAGCACATGAAACACAGTAATAAAGTGTCTCAAACAAAGAAGTCCTACACATAAAAAGGGTAGGAAAACTCCAGAAGTGGTGAGTAACGATTCTACAGGAAACTAACAAAAGGCAGAGTATTTCTGTCCATATGGTTGCTCTCTGGGTGATTAGTACTAGGGATTTCAAAAGGTCATATTGTTCTAAGAAGCCTCATTATGCAGAGATCACAAGACGGGGGATTTCTCTATCCAGCAGGAGCTGAGGTAAGCAAGCTATCCATCCAGTCCCAGGTTTCAAAACATGAGGTACTCCCAGAACCACACTTGAGAAAACAACTGTCATGGGAGGCAAGCTATGTCTGCAGGACAAGTTACTTTGTTAGATACAACAGAGTCGGTGTCGGGATGTATATCAGAAGGTTTCCAAAACTGTCCCAGTTAATCCTTCTTCCCTAGCAAATTGCAATTGAAAAGCCATTGCAAAGACATTCTCCCTTAAATTTGAATGAAAATGCATTATTTCAGCTAAGGCAAACAATTTGAACATTTTGGTCAAGCAGAAACTGAAAGTTTTGTCTTTGTTTTTAAAAATATTGATTAGAAATAATTTCTGCAGACAAAAATACATTTTTATTTCTGTTTAGTTGAAGAGCTTCAACCTTCTCAGCAATTTCTCACAGCTAAAACCATTTTCCATATTCAGGAGTGAATAGTTGTTAGTTAACCTCTGCTGCCTTTTTTACTGAATAAAATTTACATCCAAAGCCAATCACCCATTCCTGTTTCACAAAAAAATAGAGATGCAACTCTGGCAAGGGACTCCTGTGAGAAAGGGAATCTGTTGGGGAAGGGAGGCTGAGGAGAGGAAAGCAAGATTAATTAAAAGAAAATCAAGTTTTTTGTGTTCTGGTTGTGCTCTTTAGTGCAACAAATGGTGTCATCTCACACATGGAATGAGACTGCTGTTTCCCTAGCTGTGCCTGCCTCATCCAGGGATAAAGGGTTTGGCTTAATAAGCGATTGAAAAGCCCCCCTTGCACTGGGGAGGCTGGGCTGGGGCCACAGGACCTGAAGTTGGCAATGGGAAGAGCTTGTGCACCTTGCAGAACCCTTTTCATCCTACTGAGCAGCTGGCACGCTAATGGTCACCCCACTGATGCTCACCCAGTTGCTCAGGCAGGATGGGAAAGAAAGGTTTATGGTAATTGGTTGGAGGCAGATTTGTGGGAGAGTAAAGGGAAGACAACGACAGGAAGCCACAGCTTCTGGTCCCTCCTGGCTTGTCCAGCACTATCCCAACCACTGATCATGGTACCTAACAGACAATGCCAATCCTTGCTGTGCCTCTCCCGGCACTTGCCACACAAACACTGATTGCAGCATGATGCTCTCTGTAAACATACTCTGTTTCTAAAATCAGTATCCTACCTTTATACTCCTTTTAGCAAGACTGAATCTATTTTATTGACCAGTCCATTAGAAAACAAAGTCAAATTAATACAAACCTAAATTTTTTCCCCAGTTGACTGTTGTACATGCTTGTCCTAGGTTCAGCAGCAGCTGCCATTTTTCTCCTTCTTAGTAGCTGGTACAGTGCTGTGGTTTTGACTTTCAGCCTGGGAACAGCGCTGATAACACTGAAGTTTTCAGTTGCGGCTCAGTAATGTTTAGTCTGACCAAGGACTTTCTGAGTCTCAAACTCTGCTGTGAGGAGGGAAAGACAGGACTGAAGAGGTATTCCATACCACAGTATGTCATGCCCAGTATATAAACTGGGGGCAGTTACCTGGAAGGGTTAGGTCGCTGCTTGGGTCAGGCTGGGTATCAGTCGGTGGGTGGTGAGTGATTGTATTCCCTTCTCTTGTTATTTCCCTTACCATTATTATAGGTGGTAGCAGCAGTGGTTTGTGTTATACCTTAGTTACTGGACTGTTCTTATCTCAACCTGTGGGAGTTAAACTGTTTTGATTCTCCTCCCCATCCCTACAGGAGTGGGGAGAGGAAGGAGGGGACTGAGGGAGCCACTGCCTGGCTCTGAGTTACCAGCTGGGCTTAAATCATGACAGCTGTGAAGAGAAGGGTTTAGGCCAAAAGAAACTGGCAGCCACTGTTTTTTAATGAACCATGTGCTGACAAGCCTGGTTGTGAACTGTTGCAGATGTGTGCTGAACATTCTAATGAGGCACAAGAAATTCAGGAAGTCACAAAAACCTCTGGGTTTTCTGGTTATGCCTGAGGATCAAAGCCACTTGTATTCTGCCTGGCATCACCAAGAAAGGGATATGCTCGATGTCCTTAATGAAAGTATTACCATTTGGGGTAAAGGCACTGATGCATGTGGATTGCCATAAGGGGGGATAAAAGAGGGGCTGAGTCATTAGTCAAGAATGAGAGCAGAGGCAGGACGGCATCCTGCAGTGGCATGTTAATTATAGTAACATTTTCTTTGATTGCCCTGTTATGCATCCAGAGATGTTGGACCATGAGCGGGGCCTCAGTGTGAAAGGAGATGGCCAGGATGAATGATCTGGTAAGTAAGGGAAAGCAAACCCCTAGCAAGAGAATAAAACCCTCCTCCCTGCAGAGCAGAGTCTCCAGCCGACATGTTTAGTGTGGAAAAGGCTCCTTTTCCCAGTGCTTTAGCAAAGGAGTGTTCTCGCATTTCTCTTAAGAGCATGAGTCAGGCACAGGGGTTGCCAAAAAGCCATGCCAAGTCCTGCTCTCAGTTATATATGCCCACAGCAACACTGCACATAAGCAGATGTTATCTCAGCACCAACTGAGACATCAGAGCAGCTGTGGGCTGCTATTTGCAGCCCTGCAGCTCCTCTCTTCCATCGCTGTTATCTCTGTACAGTCTGATTATCAACTGTATATTGCTTAGCGTCAGGCCTGCAAATTCAAACAGATCAATGGTAAAAGTCTACTTTTACTGATACATGACTGTTAAAACTTATTTTTAACTGATGAAGCACTTGTCAGCAGATGCCCCAGTTGAATTGCTTTTTTGTCGTATGAACAAGCTTATATATTAAAAAGCATAGTCTATGGAATGAAATAGGTTGCATATACAGACCTTTCCCGGCACAACTGGGTGGGTAGCGGTTGCCAGCACTATAAGACATAAAATATGCAACAGTGACACCTATTGGCACACAAACTTTGTACAGTTCCCTGCTTTATTCTGCAGTATTTTTAGCTGCATTATCGGTATCATGAGTGTCCATCATACTCTGCTGTGATACCATGCTGCCACTCTAGGGCACAGGCCCTGAGAGCCACCAAACATGCAGAGGAAAAGAGCTTCTTGGATAAGTTACCGTTAGGACGCAAAGGAATTTAGTCTCTGAGTGAACTATTCTCTTTGAACAGTATAGACTGCAGATCATGCTTTTGCAATCCCTACTCACTGTAGACTCTTCAATGGTGTTTAGTTTTGCTTGTTTTGTTTTTTTAAGACATTTCCACCTGTGTAAAACTTCATTTGTAGCAAAACACGTTTTTTTGTGATTTGCTGGGTTGGGAGACAAGGGAATGGCACTGCACTGCAAGAAATGCTTCTGTCTTGGGAATCCAGTGGTTCTCCATGGCACAGGCTGCTAGCAAAAACATTTCTTCTTTTTGGCTGTAAAGTACTTGAGACTATGTGTTAAGTAAAGCCCAGGGAATTACGTCAACCTTCAAGCTCCACATTTCCCAACTCATGAGGAAATGGCAGAATTACGAGCTCTGGAAGTCCCTGGGTTTGTGGTTTTAGATCACTTGACTTGCCAGATCCATCTCTTTCAACATGACAGAATTTACACCCCAGGAGTAATTTTCCTGAGGAAGATAACTAATTCTGGTCAGGGCTCCAGAAAGTTTTGACATCAATTCCTTTGATGCATCTATTTGCCAATATGCCTGCACATTGAGAGGGTGAGATACTGTCAAGGAAACAGTTAACAAGTATTAGACACTACCTTATTCTCCTTGCCTGGCTGTGAACAATAAACAAGTGGATTTACTCCCTTTCTTATTCATCATAACAATGTTCTTTCATCTTTTCTGATTTAGGATGGCATGTTTTAAGTGTTTTGAGGTTTGTTTCTAAGTAAAACTGTCTGCTTACTGCATGGGCAAAACAATGCTTCTAGCTGAGTATGTGCTTCAATAACTATTATTTATTCCCTGTGATATTTTCCAGTTTCCACAATTATACCTGAAAGTGTGCGTCTCAATGCAAGAGGATAAACAGAGTTCCTGGAATATGGTGTTCTCAAGTATTTCAGGAGCACTGCTATGTCAAGTTAAATCTATTTTGTTAGGTCTGTTAGATCTTTTTTAACCCTTTTTTCAGTGAAAATATTTCTATTCTGATTAGTTGCAAACAATTTTCCTAGCACCATGTGGCTCTGAAAGGACGCAGGGAAAAGGTTAAAGGATGATTTATTTTAACCAAGTGATATTTGTTTGCTTTCCTTGTTCCATCAGAGAAGCCTCAGGAAAAAAAAGAGAGGAAACCCTATAAAAATTTATCTGAAAGTGGATTTTAATTTTTATTTTACCTATTCCTTGTGAAAAGTGGTTTCTAGTCAAGTTTTATTGTATGAATGAGTTTTGACTTTCTCACAGCTAGGTCAGCTGTCTGTGAAGAAGCCAAAGATGAGTAAGATCACACATCATGAACATTATGAAATCTTGCGTAAAAAAAAGCAGAGGAGGAAAGGACTGTGAGGAGACTGGATTTCCATTGCGGTCACAGTATTTGATGCTGCCCAGGGAGAGGTGATAGCTGATGCATTCACTGCTAATGACTGAGACAAATGCTGCCCCTAGAAGAGGTAGCTTTCCTATACAGCAATGCAATTAAAACCCCAGTGAGCAGTCAGGACAAGAAATCTGTAGCATCAGAGCTCTCCTGTGTGCACAGTTTTACACCTGTGGTACATGATGGTGCTCCTTTGATTACAAGGTTTTCCCTCTATGCACAAGTAATCATAGAATCATAGAATAGTTAGGGTTGGAAAGGACCTTAAGATCATCTAGTTCCAACACCCCTGACATGGGCAG
>JASSUY010016245.1:62635-75784 GCA_032466535.1 Forpus xanthops | reverse complement strand
CAGTAATTTAACTCCTTTGAGGCTTCTGTAAGATCTCTGCAAAAAAGCAAGTGGAAGAAATATATGGCTGCTGCCTTGGGCCTTTTGTGGGTGTTAAATATATGTACTCAAATAGCTGGCAAACCACATATTCAAACCATCATATGCATATTCATCTGTTTTGCTCAGATTTGTGTAGGACTGGTTTTAACTTGGTCAAGAAAAAGTGTTCTCCTTTCTTCTCTCAGTTACTCCTATCACTACTTTTTTGTAAGAAAGTATCACCCTAAACTACTTGGTGGACATGGCCTAAAGGATGTTGAGGAAGAGAGGGGGAATATACATACCTACTATGTATATGTAGGTTTCAAAGGGTTAGATCATGTGTTCTGTGCTTCATGATTTTTAGCTGAGGAAGAGTACTGTTTTCAGCAACTCCGCTAGAGCATCTCTTCACTGTTGCATTAACTCCTGCAGTTAAATCCTTTCAAAGTCAGTGGAAATGGGTGACCACTGTCAGTACAGAGGCTGAAATGTAAGGCAGTTAACAACAGAATTGCATTTTCTGCACCAGGATCTTTCCATGAGCATGGTAGAAAGGGGAGCTCTTGCACATCCAGCTCCTCACAGGAAAGTGTGGTCACCACAGGTAACCCTGTGATGGGAGATGGAGCCACAGCAAGCATGGAAGAGGCCAAGCCTAATGATCCTGTGGTAGGCTGTCAGGCCATTTTTGACACCTCTCAACAACTATCTTATGCTCACATAGCATCATAATGACAAAACATGGAAGTATAGGGGGCTGGAAAGGTAAAGGATTCTCCTTCCACCCCTAATGAATCAGGAACAAGGATAAAAGTACTTAAAACTTCCAAAATTCACGTTTAGGAGTCCTACCTGGTCTGAGAGCAGATAAAGGTGAAAGTTAGTGCTGTCCCACCAGAGGCAATGAAAGACTCTTGGCTCTTACTCTTTATTGTCACCTTTTCAGGAAAGCTTTAGCTCAGTAGATATTTGGCATTTGTGGTCCCTTGTTTCACTCTTTCCTTCCCTGTCTGCCCTGGGCTTATTCCAGGACCTAGCAGCACTAACAGCCAGGTCTCAGGTATATTTGCCCATTTTACTGTGTGCTGAGACA
The DNA here is from genome assembly GCA_032466535.1 of Forpus xanthops. Classification (NCBI taxonomy): domain Eukaryota; kingdom Metazoa; phylum Chordata; class Aves; order Psittaciformes; family Psittacidae; genus Forpus; species Forpus xanthops. Next base: position 74,667 of record JASSUY010016245.1, on the reverse strand, counting down.
GGTTCTGCAGGACACCCTGCTCACACTTGCACTTGATGTGATCAGCAGTCTTTCCAGCTCTTCAGGCTAGTGGTGGCCTCTGCCACCTTCCTGCTGCAGGGGCGAGAACAGCTCCTGCCTCAGATTTAATCAAGTCAGACTTGTTCTTACCTCCCTGCTGCTGCTCCTTGCCTGCTCCCTCTTTCTTGCTGACCCCAGCTGGCCCTGTTTGTCTTCAGCAGGTGCATCCTTGCTATCCCTTTCTCTTTTTCTTCTGTTCCCAGCCTTCCCTTTCCCCAGTTCCTTCCTTCCTCTTCAATCATTCTGTCCCAAAATATAGTTGTACACATACAGAAATTAAAATAACTTTTCCTTTTGTCTTGTATTTGTCTGACTTTCAACTGACATAATCTTTCTAAAGTGGGCTGAGTACCTCTCACACTGAGTATTATGTATAACATATATATGTGTTATACATAACACACTGAGATACACTGTTAGGTATAACATATATATGCATAACACACAGAGTGTTATGTTTAATATATGCCATCACTTCTGACCCACACAGAACATCTAACACAGCGGATCCTCAAACTAAGATGTGATCTGTTGCTGGCTGTTTAATATAAGCTGGCATCTGAAAATTATTGAGCACTTCTGATACTGGAATAATTTTTCAGCATTTTGCCCCACCTCCTGTATTTATAGATAATTATACACACAGACGCATACATATATACGAGGGGAACTCAGGGACAAACATTTTTTCCAGGTGCAGCCTCTTTGCTGAGTAGAAAATCAATCCTGCTAGTGGTCAAAGCTTACTCTTGGCTTTTGTGGATGTTTCTTAAATTTGTTCTTTTACAGTATCTCTTTCAGGTCATTGGATTAATATCCATGAACTTTCTTAGACTTTCTAGTCCTGATTCTTTAACTGAATCTCTCCCCTGATGTATGCCACATAACTTGTAGTAGCTTTTGCTCTAAGTGGCCTTCCTACTGTGTTCCTGCCTATCATTCCAGTAAGGGCTGTTCAGCAAAAGTCCTCTCTGATCTGGAGAGTGTAGACAACAGTCAAGGTCTGCTGCATACTTACTGCCTTGTACTGGCACCCAACCAGAACCTGTGGTGCTCACAGCTGCTGCACCTTTTTTGCCTGCAGCACATTCTGAATTAGCATGTACTGAAAATATTCATTTCACAGATGTTCAGCTTCAAATTCCACTGTTTAGAAGACATAGTCTACTGGAAAAAAAACCCTGGATTTTAAGGGAAGAGTCTTCCCATGGGCAAGTGGAACTTTCCACCAAAGTTCTCACTTTGTTTTCTTTTTGGAGCAGTCTTTGGAACAGCAAATTGTCATCACCTGGAAAAGTTTGTTTAATTCATAGTAATTGTTGCTCTGTGTGTCTTAGGTTACGTTTGCATTTGCGCTCAGTATATTAGCCTTGAACAAATTAGATCAGCTAAACAAAGATCTGAGCAAGGTCATCCACCTACATTGCAGCCCATATATTAAACTTAGGCTTGCAGTAGTTGGATGGCTACTTCTGTATCCTCACTTTCTAGATGTCCTTCTGGTATAATATCCTAAAATAATTAAATTAAATGAATTTTTGCATCAGATTCAATGAAATCAAGATTTCATTTCTAGGTTTTGCTTTGCCTTTGGTGCAAGGCTACAAAATCTCAAAGTAGGATGAACATGTCTTTTTCCTGTCTGTTGCGCAGCATAAATTTTACTTTTACCTTCATCACCAGGACAGACATTACCAGGAGCTATCTTTTGGACAGAAGGAACATGAAAAGAACTGCAAAATTCTAGCTTGATGAATGCTTGTGAGAAATATTTTCAAATGTGTTTTTCCTCAAGGTTGTTGCTTCTGTGTGCAATGGTTGTTCATTTAATTCAAACAGCACTTGTCTGTGATCATTGTTTTTTAAAGAATTCTAGTAATCCATAAACCTAATCTAGAAGAGAAAACATCCTGTTTCTACAATACTCCAATGGAATCACACTGTGGTTTTGATTACTCCTTAATAAGATGTACGCACTGAAGCATTTTCTTCACTAGACATGCTGCGGTCTCTTTCCTCCTTTTCCTAGTTTTGCAGACACATTTTCTTTCACTGCTTCAGAAGTTCTTACAGTGAAAATACCTCTAATATCAGCAGATAATCCCAGGAGCAGAAATTCCAGAACTTTTTATTTTTGTAGACTGTAGAAAGTGTCAAGAAAACCACAGCTGAGATGATGCTCTTTTGTTTAAGGCACTGTCCTGGCTTGGGATAAAGCTCTGAACACCATGAGGCACCACAAATAGATTGATAGGCATTTCATGCTGAACTTCCTCTGTGTCTGAAGTTGAAAATAGTTTATGCTTCCCTCTCGCTGATGGCTTTTTTCCTCTCCATCCTCACATGCTACTAAGAATGGCACTATTCCCAACTTTTTGGTGGTGAATATTTGCCATTAAAAGAGCACTTGGCTACTCTAGAAATGAAAAATGTAGCCACAAATCCTCCCTTTCTCTTTTACAAAGAATGCTGGCATGATGTCATGGTTTAACCAAGGCTGGCCACTAAGTTCCATTCAGCTGCTCCCTCACTCCCTCACAACCCTTGTGGGATGGTGAAAGGAATTAGAGATAAAAAAGGTAAATTTGAGGTAAGAATTTTAATAACTGAAGTTAAATTATTGTTATTACTGTTACTATTACAATTATTAATAATAATCATAAAAAATAGTAACAAAAAGGTAGACAAAAAAGAGAGAAATAAAACCTGAGAAAGACAGTGATGTACAATACAATTGCTCACCACATGCTGATTGATGCTCTGCTTGTCCCCAAGCAGTGATCAGCTCCTCCTGGCCAACTCCACACAGCTTATATACTGACCATGATGTTCTATGGTACGGAATACACATTTGACTAGTTTGGGTCAGGTGTCCTGACTGTGTTACCTTTCTACTTCTCCTTACAGTAAAGTTCTTGATCAGGGTAAGAACTACTTAGCAATAACTAAAACATCAGTGCGTTACCAGTATTGTTCTCAGAATAAAGCCAAAACATAGCATTATACTAGATAGTAGGGGGGAAAAAATAACTCTATCCCAGCCAAACCCAGGACACACAGACCTGCTGACCTCTGCTTCTAGCGCTCCCTCTAGCCAACTGGGACGATTACTGGAGTTGGTAGTTGGGGCTCTGTCTCAGCCATGGGATTCTCAAAGGCAGTGGTCTGCCTGCTTCTTCTGCTCTGGGACAGCATGTCCAGCACCATCAGAGGAAAAGAGGATCTTCTCTCATATGTCTTCTTGGTTTCCTCCTATTTTCTCTCTGTCCTGAGGGAAAGGAGAGTGAGCAGATTCTGACTGGGTACCAACACAATGTAGTATGTAGGCAGCAGACCTTGACTGCTGTCTACACTCTCCAAGTCTGAGGACTTCTGCTGAGCAGTCCTTATAGAGTGATAGGCAGGAAAACAGTAGGAAGGCCATTCATAGCAGAAGTTACTGTAAATTTGTCAGACCGTTATATTGGGGAGAGATCCGATTAAAGAGGGGACAGCGCGAGCAGCTGCGTAGGTGTTTGGCTGTTAGGTGCGGTCAACCCATCAAAATGTTGGTATGAATCTCACCTCCGTGCTACTGAATGATGTGTAGGTAATAAAAACAGCTTTACGTTTTCATTCTTGGGTTAAGGAGAAGTTTTTATGCCTTGTAACGTCTTCTGACTGAACTTCTAACGAATTGTAAAAACTCATGGGAAAAAGAACAAAGGATATAGTCTTATATCTGGAATAGCAACCCTTCAGCTGTGTTTCTATACATAATACGATTCATTTATTTTGTTACTACTGATCCTTCAATTCTTAGGACGGAAGAGATACACAGCTATGAGTAATATATACTGTAACATACAACAAGCCAGAATATTTTGATTCTTTGCTTTCATGAAATTGTCTGTTGTGCTCGAAAGTAGCAAAGTTTCTGCTGTTAAACTGTTATGAATGGCCCAAAACACTACTGGAGACTAAAATGATTATTTTTACACACACACACAGTATTTTCCAATGAAAGGTCCCTTCTTTGCAGCTAATGGGGAAAATGGAAAAAAAAAATTTATTAATTAAGCAGACTTGTAAGATAATAAAAGAAAATGCTTTCATCATATTTAACCGTTAGATGACAGTTTGCTCAGAATTACAGAAGAGAATGGAGTTTTCTACCTAAGCAAAAAGCTGAGTATAGAAGTTCTCTCTTTAGAAATGCAGCACACCCACAATTGCAAGTACTGAACTGCAATTCACTGTTGATAACCTGGGACACTGTGAAAGAATTTCAGTGTAATGATTCATTTAACTGTGACCAGTGATGATTAAGGAATGGGCTCACCCTCCTTTTTGCTACACCTTAAAAAACATGGTATAATCTGCTACAGAAAGATGTGGTGGGCTGCTGAAAGCAGTAGTTAGTTAAGTCACTGCAGCTAAAAAGACCCAAGATTAACTATTAACATGGTTAAATTTCAATGCTAAAGTTTGAAAAATGTCTAAGGAATTAGTTTCACAAGAACACAGATGAGCAATATTTCCTGAACTCTGAATGTAATTTTCCTTTCAGCACTCCTACAGTTCTGGCATTGATGATGTTTCTTTTGGTACTGAAGTTGTGGATAGAATACAAGAACATCTGTGCTTATTTAAGATATTAATCCCAGATTATTTTAAGAAGTCAGCAGTTAGGTAACATTAAAGAAGAAAGAATTAATGAAGTGATTCGGTTATGGTGTTTCTGGTCATGAAATAATCATGCAGCATTTGCATTTCTTCTCTTAAGGACAGTGATTCTTTTACAAAGGGCAGAGACAAAGTAATCCAATCATTTAAATATCAAATAATTTTAGAGATTTACACTCTAATTTACATATAGCTCAAGTTCCGTATTTGTGCTGGCTGGAATGATGGGTAATGCACTACATTAACAGAAGCTTTGAAAAACGTAATGGCACATTCCTATAAGACCACATTTCATACAAGAAGAATAACAATGGAGAGACATCAGTCAGGTGAGAGCTTGGCAGTAAAACTTGCAAAAGCACTTGAAACAGCAGAGCAAAGCACTGGGAGCTCTGAATTATTTGATACTGGAGGTAGATGGTATTAAACATAATTAATCTCCCTCCATCATCCTTTCCCCTTTCCCCATCTAATAGCACCGGTGGTGTGTATGTGTAACTCTGCTGTGTGTCTTTGTTGGCTGGTGTCTGGATGAGGCACCAACAGAAAGGACTGTTCAGTCAACCAGGACACCACAATGGGCTGTCGCTGTCCCTGGCCAGACAAGCAGGCTATTTGCAGCTCTGCTCAACACGGATGCTGACAAAAGTTCAGCTAGGTTACAGCAATTTTTGCCCTAATCAGGATGCTAATGCTAAGGTTTCCCTAGCAACAGGAGCCATAAGTCCTAAGTGACATCTTATTCCTACTAATCTTTTTTTTTCATTTTCAGTAGGTAATTACAGGTAAATCCTCCAGCAGCTGTTCCAAAGAAGGATGAAGTGGTCAATACATTTCATTCTACTGCCTGCAAATAGGAGTTTATTAGGGAATGGTGTTAACAGACTTTTATCTGAACCATTTATCTGTGTATTTATAAATATTATCTGAATAGGTAGGTGCTCTTTCTTTACAAAATTATGACAAACACCAGCTAAGGAATACCTGTCTTTTCAATTATATGACTAAACAAAAGTGCAGCTCACATTACTGAGGCTGAGGTATATTGTTTAGATAAGAGATCTGAAAATCAAATTCTTATCATGTGTCTTAATGGCATTGCGGAGTTTTCTATCACTAAGGTGGTGATCATCCTTGTTACCAGTAGCAGAAAGAACAAAAGAAAAAGGACTATGTAATACTGGTTTTCTTCCTTGCCAGCATTAGCTAAACAGCACCCTCAGTCTCTGAATGCTGCAAAAAAAATTTGGAAGGAGCAGTTAACATTAGACGACAGACTTGCAGAACATTTGCAAACATCTGGCAATAATTGCAGGAGTGAGTTGTTATAAAGCAATACACGGCACTACTCATTCCACATTAGATCAGCTCTTTGTCATGCAGTTGCTTTGCAAAGGGAGCTCTTTACAATATCTGCACCAGCTCCAATTAGTTTCTTGGAAGTGTCAGGTATAGATTGAAAGACTGTCTTGCTCCCTGGGTGACAGCAAGCAGTTACGATTAGCATCTGTGTTGGAGCTAAAGATCTCACAAGACATACGGAAGGGGGGTAAAAGAGTTTTCCCCGTGTTGTCCTTATCACTGAAACTTGTGTTCCTTGCTAGAACTAACAAAACTTGGCTTTGTCTGCAGTATTTGACTTCGGTAAAGCAGAGGAAGCTTTCATGGGGAAGTGACTTAAAAGACATATGATGGTTCAGTGTAAGCAATTGTTACTTTCCAGAGTATTGAATAAGCACATCCTTTCTTTTTTATGAGAGATAGATTTGGTTTTGGAAGGGCAAATGACTCTTTATAGATTGGATACTTTTATATTCTCAGTTTGTAGATTTTTTTCCCAAGTAGTAGAAACCTTGGTGTGGTGATTTAAAAGCTGAAACTAAAAGACAGAGAGAAAGAAGCAGGGTAAAACTTAATATTCATCTTACTGCTAACTCAAATGAGGAGCTTGTCCAAAACTGGTATCTGCTAATTTAGTTAGCAAAAGACAGAAGAACAATTTTGCTTTATTGGTCATCAGTTTGCAATTAAGGATGAGTTTTGAACTTCCTGAATGCCATTCAAAGGGATGGAAGAAGAGAGGGGGAAAAGAAGAAAGGGCAGAGAGTAAAGGACACAGAGCTTGTATTTCTGATCATTATGGTCTTCCAGGAATAGAAGTAGCACATTTCAAGCTGTTTGCTGGTTGCTTTCAGCAGTGGGAGTCCCCTCCGGCATTTATGTCTTGAACACTCCCTTTGGCTGCTAAGCCTGAGACTTAATAAGCAAGGACACAAGCTACTAACAAAAGAAGAAATGTTCCACTTATTATTCAATCTTAGAGCAATTCTTAGAGCACTTTCTTTGTTTATTTAACACAGGTAAATGCAGTGCAGGCAAAACCAAAATAGCGGATACATCAATCACACCCACAGAACATTTTTCATACAACTCTAAGGCATATGCCTGGGTCCTTAGCATAACTCGTGAGTAGCTGCCTGGAGTTTCCCCTGCTAAGGGTTCAGACAGTCTGTTTAGTTTGTCTGAAGCTACCCAGACTTACTCTACCTCTTTTTTTTACCCTACACATTCAGATTTCATCTACATATATGCTTCTTGACCAACTTAAGCATCTAGAAAAAGCATGTGAACCCAAACATTGGTTTTCTATCAAAGAGCATAAAACACTAAGGCATTGTGTTGGAAAGGACATCAAAAGTCATCTGGTCCTTTCCCCTATCCAAGCCAGAATCACTGCCATTTCTGACAGATATTTCTCTAACTTGTTTCTGAAGATCTCCAAGGATATCTGCTCAGGAATCTCTCCAATCAATTAATTATTTGTCAAACTTTTTCTGGCATTTCATATGATTTTTTTTTTTTAATTTAAATTAATTCCATTGTTTCATACCCTTTCCATCACATATCAGTATCCTCTTCCAGACATCTATTCTGGAAATTAAGATTTATTTAGGTTATTCTTTCCAGCATCCATTTTTCGAGAACTCTGAGTGATCTTGTTGCTTTCCTGTGAACTGTCTCCAATTGGCCTACCTTCTTCTTGAAGTTCAGTGCCCAATCTCATGGTAATCTGAGTAAAATGGAAAAACAACTCTCCTGCAAGTTTTATATTTCAGGAGTATCATGAAGGAGCTTTCTCCCAGTTGCTCAAAGTCATTTCCTAGAGGATGCTCCAGCTGGAGTCCACTGAGAAGCAATCTACAGGGTTAACCCCCTCATAGAGCCTGATCCGTGATGCCCTCTGCAGAAACTATCAGACACTGTAGGGCTCAGGTAGTCTGGGCAAAGCTCCCTAATGCAGCCAGTGGAATTTGCAGTCTGTTATATATATTAGCAATGATGCCAGGCTGTGATCACTTTACAGTATGCTGCTTAATTGTGTTAGCTAGAGAACTGTCACATTAAGAGCAGAGCAGATGCCCATTATGGGCATAGCAAAGGGTAAGAGAAGAGGGGAAGCCAAGCATATTCCTTGTTTCTGAGCACTCCCAGGGACAGAATTGTGTACAGGGGAACCTTTTCCAGAGCACAACTGATCCTGCTTACGAGCATGTGCAATTCAGGTACAAAATTACTGGTCTGTCAAGATATCCAGTCAGTGGAAGCAGAGGCAAGCAGCTACCAAAGGATCTTTGTACTCCTCAAGGTCATTGGTAGAGTCAGTCTTTTCTCACAAAATTATTTGTACATCCATGTCTCATTTGGGCAGAAAAGGGAAACATTCCAATCTGAAGGAACAAAGACTGTTTGATTTGCTGGTTGCTGTCTTGAAAGGCTCTTGTCAGCCTGACTTTTGCCTAGGGGAAGAGAATTGCCATGGTGTGAGGCTTCCAGGCAGATGGCTGGAAGCAAGCGCCAGGCTCAGCACCTCCCTGTCAGCCCAGCCGTAGCTCCCAGATTGGAAGGATCTCACACTCTTTGCCTCGAGGTAGAAAACATGAATGATAAGACCCTGCCAGAAATGTCAGCTTCCAGCTGCGTGACAATTCCTCCCCAACACACATTTAAAGTAAGAGTCAGGTGAAATTGGAAAATTTCAGAGAATTATTATCTGATGCACAGTTATTAAAAGGGTGCTTTCCACAGAAAAGAATGACATCCTTTCCCACTCTGACAGGAAACTGTCAACCATTTCCACTTGCTGGTGCCTCAAAACCTTTCAGTTCTTTTCCAGATGCTTTTTCTTCATCTGAGTTGTTTGCTTTGTTTTCCTCTTGTGACCTCTCTTATGAGCCTCACCTTCCTCACCTCACCTGCCCATTTTCCCTGCTATCCTTTCCCATCTTGCCAGTGTGCATCTGCTTTTTCAGCAGAATTTACCAATCAGAGTTATCTTAATACTGATGCTAGTAAATGGTAGCACTACTAGTTCAGTGACGATAGCGTTCAAGTTTCTTTCTTTTGCTCTATCCAGAGTTAATATTTATTAGGTCACTTATACTTCCATAATTATACAGCATTTTGACATTTCAGCTTAAGCAGGAGTCTCTAAAACCACACATAGCTGAACAAAAGAAAAATGGGAAGGAAAGGAGAAGAGGGAAGATGTAAGGGAATAAGAAGTAAGGAAGCTGTAGCTCTCAACTACTTCTGTCCTGGAAGTACATGTTTTCACACAGCTTACATAGTAACAGCTGCACAAGCCCTCGACCACTGCACATTGGTGCTGGATCTTGCTGCTCATAGACTACATAATTCCATTAAAAACAACATAACAACCTTTTTTCTGAAATCACCTTTACCTTTGCCTTTGCCATGTTCCCTGGGAAGCAGGTTTCCAGCCTCCAGACCTGCTAGAAGTACAGTTTTTTCATAACCTCCCCACTGTCAGAACCTGCTCACCATTGAGATATTGGGGTTTTCCCATCTCATCCACATGTTCATCAGTACTCCATCTTTCTCAGATGTAATTTATTGCCCAAACCACAGGCAACCTGCTATCTGCTGATTGCATGTCACAGCTCATATCCATCAACAATTATTGATCAGCTCTTAGGAAGATGCTGAACTCTAGTGCTGTCCCATCAGCTCACCTGCAATTCAGTTAACATCCTGAGATGCCATAGCATTCATCACCTGCCCAGGTACATCTGTCTGCTTTTTGCAATGCTTTCTAGTGTTAATGGCCCTGGGGTGGAAACCCTCTTTAGTAAGGTGAAAAATAAAACCCCAAGTGCTATACCCAGCCTCTGTGGTACAGGCAGAGCAGGGTACCACATTTTTTTCTCCAGATTCCCTCTAAATCTAAATCAGCCTCTCTGGGCCTCCTGCTGACATCTTCAGTAAGAATTTTTAATGTGTGCACTACAGGCCTCACCTTCTGCATTTCTACATCTTTATATGTGTTTATGTTAGGTCAAGTAATGTGACATTCATCTGGGGAGGCAAGTGTTGTACACAAATACTGTGTTGGCCAGCTCTTAGGGGTTGGAGGGGTGAGCAAAGCCAGTATACGAGCATCATTTCCTTCCCCTACATATCCACAAACAATCGACTGCAGAAGTCACAGTTTTCTGCCAGCTAGCAATACCCTGTTACCACTAATTGCAAAAGCCATTAATAAAAGAGGGGAGGGGGGAAGCAAGACACAAAAGGGAATAAATACTGTACATAGCCAGAAGGCCTTTCCCTCCCACACATATGATTCACTGTTGTTCCTTGCCTCACATGGGAAAATGTTGTCCTGCTGAATATGTACCTTAAAGGCAACTCTGCCTCAGAGACATCACATATGCATATTGATAACATGCACTTTGTAGTGCCTAGAGATGTTTTTAACGAGGCTTGCTGAAATGTACCAACAACTTTCTTCTCCTTCTGTGTGTCACAGATGATTTTTAAATGTGTTTCCTGGTGGTCTTTATCCCCTGTGAGAAAGCAAAAGGATAGCGAAGACAGTAATTCAGGACGGCAGGAGAGGAGAGAAATGGCTTTCCATCTTCCCCAGTCATGCATGCCTGTGTGGGCCCAGAGACCCCAGTTCCCTTGAAACCTCCACACAAGCTCTTGCGGTTTTCCACAGAGTGACTACAGAGAAGTGCTAAGAGATGCTTAATGGGGTTATAGGTAGAAGACCAGAAGAGAGACTCTGCCAGAAGTGGCATGGATGCAGAACGATTTCAGACAGGTCACCTCATAAGGCTCACACCCCATCAAAATCCACCTGCCTCTCTGCATCTGTACTTAACCTTACTATATGACTGGAAGGAGTCAGGTGAAGCTTTCTTGTGATTTCAAAGTGATGGGAGGAGCAGTGACATGCACAATGAGTCCTTCCAGTTCTAAGCATCCAACCTCCCTTTGTGCAGCCCTTTTTAACTAGCACTATTCAATTAATATAATTTATTTTCGACATCTGCCTCTTGGTGCCGTGGGTAATTAAAATGAGATACAGAGTCATTAGAAGCATGAACACAGAAACACTGAAATCCCATACACCCTATTCTGTCCTCTGTGGAATAAATGGTACTGCTGTGCCTAGAAGACACTTTTCTGGTCCCTTTCTACTGCTGGAAATTACTATAGTTGTAACTCCATCACATTTGTGCTTTGCAAAAGGTTCTGTGGGTGCAGTGCCTTCTCCAAAGTGTGTGTCTCTGGAGATTAAACCCACAGCATCCACCGGTACATCACTGTGGCTTTTTGCTGCTCAAAGCCTTTGAGAAAGGCTTGTCTGGTAACAGGCAGGCAGCAGGTCGCATCTGAAAATGGGGAGAATGACATCCCTTGAGCAGGACTGCATTCAAAGGAGGATAAATGGATGGCATGATCCACATGCTGATGACCAGCTACCTGGGGGGGGTATGTTGCCAGTCATCACTGGTAGTGCACCATGTGCTTCATCTATCCTGGCACAAATTTAAGGCAAAGAGTGTGTCTATATAGCCCTTGAATAATACTGTTATGCAGACATATATGAGCAAGCTTTTAATAAGTTTGTTCAGGCATTGGGATCTGCTATTTGCAGTGGCATAAATTCACAACAGTGCTGCTGTTCAACTGTCCTTATCACCTGAGTAAGCTCTTCTAAAACTTGTTGCTGTGTACCTCATTCTCACGGGCATATAGGAAAAGATGGAGGAGACGTTGAGAGACTGTGTGGCCTCACCCCTCCCTCACAGACAGTTACACTGGGCAATGCTGATGGAGTGCTGTGAAGCTTCCACACTCCCTCATTTACTCACAGGAAGTCTGTCCCACATATCTCAATTTTTTGCTATTCTTGCTTTTAACTGCTAATCCAATGCAGGTAGAGTGCTGTAAATGTCTTCAAGATCTTATCTTCAACAGCTGCTGTGATGGCTTAT
>JASSUY010016245.1:47663-62535 GCA_032466535.1 Forpus xanthops | reverse complement strand
AACTGCTAATCCAATGCAGGTAGAGTGCTGTAAATGTCTTCAAGATCTTATCTTCAACAGCTGCTGTGATGGCTTATACATTATGACAGTATTCCTGGTTGGTGGTGGAAATCAGAAAACTTGCTTAGAGTGATAGTTCCTGAACTTAAACGTAATTACCCAATCTTGCCTGAACCCTCACTATTTTGATCAAACTTTTTGGATTTCCATTTTTTTGACATGCCACTGCAGATGACATTTTGCTTCCTAGGTGTACCCAAATCTATAGACCTCATTAGAAAAAGAAAGCAAATTTGTAGGTAACCTCAGAAAATTATCATAGTCAGCATCAGGAATGAACACAGATCCATTATAATGCGATTTTCACAGCAAAATATCTTTGGGGTAAAGCAGATCCTTGCTTAGAATGAGCATGCACAAAGTGGAACACACACAGAGAGGCACACACTAATGTTCAATGGTTGTGAAAACACATAGGCTGCATCTAGGAAAAATAAAATATTAGATAATGGTTAATCTTCAACATTTGGTGAAGTCTGCGAGGCACCTGGTGTGATTACTGGGCACATTGTCTCTCTGGGCCAGGATTGAAGAACTGTGATGTTTTCTAGAGAGAAGGATGCTCTGTGAATGTTGACACAAAAAAGTTTTTGCCTGGGAACTTGTCAGTGGTGTGAACAGTTGAGAAAGTGGAGCCAATGCAGTACTCCAGCTCAGACGCAACACCAAAGTATCCTCACTTTGTACTCCCCACCTCAGTATATTTTCAAACACCACCCTAACCCTAACCCTAAACCTGACTTTAACCCTAAATTTACTCTGCTTTCTTCTTAAATTGAGAATTGCAGAGGATCGTTTTCTCCACTATTTTGTTAAGAAGAGATAGGTGCATGGTTTCAATTTTTGATAAAGTCCTTTAGCAGACTATGTATGCATACTCTGCAAAATGAACTTCAACTGTCTTAGAACATATTGAGTGTTATCCAATATCAGCTTGTTTATATCCCTGCAGATATATGGAGAGTTTCCCAGCCTTGAAAGCAAAAATCAAGACATCTATTGGCACTCATTTGAGTGAGAGTTTTCCTGTTCCTCGCACAGGTCTATATTATTTTTATCCTTTTAGAATTCATTCTTTTATTTTTGGGAGTGCTGGAGGGAAGCTAAGGAAGAAAACCATAAGCCTTAAGGTAATGATTCAAGAAACAGTGTTCATACCTTCATTTTCTATATGTGTGTTAGAACAAGAAGGAAGGATATGAAGGCAAGTAAACGCAGTTAGGGAAACCAGTAAATGCTCACTGAAAGCTGCTGGCAGCAGAGGCGAGAGTAGGGTGATGGGATTCCTGGCTGAGACTCAGCCCCTTCGTTTGCCACTGTGGTTGCCACCAGTGGTTGCCACACAGGTGCCATCCCAGGGAGGGAGCAGGCTGTGTTTGTGGGTGAAGGATGGCCCCCACAGGCAGCAGATGTATGAGCAGGGTGAAGGAGGAGGCAACCAAGAGGAGGACTTAAAAGATGAAGAAGGAGTTTTATTGAGAAGGATAGGGAGGGTATGATGAAACAGGAGGAAGAAGACTTATTGTAAGGCAAGGTCTGTTGGCAAAGGACAGGTGAGTGTAAGCTAGCCAGGAATAAATTCAGGCTAGAAATTAAGAGAAGTTTTGTAGCTTTGAGACCTGTAAGCTCTGGGGCAAGCTTCCAATTAGAGCAGTTACAGGAAAACCACTTATAACCTTAAGACAGGTTGATGTGTTGAGTAGAAAGCACTATGTTTTATGGTTACTGGAGACAGTAAAATCTGGGCCCTGTAGCCTACAAGAGTCTTTCCTGGTCTGTGTTCCTAATTAAATGAAGCATGCGTTTGCTGTGTATCAAGCTGGGGATATGTGAACAAACACCTCAAAGACACAGAAACATTTCTGTTCCTCCTAGAGCTTCCCCACCAGCAGTCTCCTACACAGCAAAAACCTAACTGCAAACAGTAAAACAAATGTGAGGCTTGAGGAACAAACAAGCATGCACTAGGGAGAATGCTGTTAAACAGTGAAATTCTCAGCTGTTTCTGCACAGGTTAATATGAAGGCCCACATTCTGACATTCTTGTTCCCTATTTACCAGAAAAAAATGTTTCCTCTGACATAGAAAACCGTAACTTGGCGATGGATGTTGACTTAATTACAAAATTCCTGTCAAATCATCAAACAGAAAGTACAAAAGGAACATTTAAGGGTCATTGAACTGTGTTCCCAAGTGCTGGGCAAAAGCGCTGTAACTAGACAGCATCACCTTACAACTCCTCATTTCTAAGGCAAGCAGGAGCAAGATAATTGTCACATTTTGGATACCTCATTATAGTTTTTCAGCACCGTTCCAGCAGGTTTTGGTTTTGTTGAAATCCAAAGTGAGCCTGCAGGTTGGTTTCTAGTTTCTAAAAACAGCCTCACCTTTTTACAGTAAATATCATTGATCTTAGTGTCGATAATCATCGGTATTGGAACTGGTGGATTTTGATATTATTACAATGAGGGACAGATTATAGGAAGATCAGCTGCGTCAGAATGAGTTGCAGCAGAAGCTGCCTGATTGACTGAAAAAGCATTTAGACAATTTTCTTACTTATGGTAGGTTTTTTTTTTTTTAAAAAAAATGTTAACGTGAATGGGCATGCTGAAGTAAATATAAAAGGCAATGAGCCAGAGGGAAAGTAGTAACACAAATACATTGCAGTCAGAAATACCAGGATGTGCGTGCATGGCTCCTGGGCACCATTATGAACCTGCACCCCAGGACGACAGGTCATTCCAAGAATAGTGTGTGCTTGGAGCATGCAATGTCATCAGCAAGGACTTACTCATACCCCCATGTGGTGCTGGTTTTATCCTGATGGAGAAGCTAGGAGCCTGGTAGGGGAATGCATTTATTTTCTTCATGCACATCAGATTAGCTCAGCTTTGGAACTGGAAACTTGAAGTGATCAGAGTGTATTGGATCTTCAGTGCATACCAGAAATTTGGGAAAAGGTAGAATTTGCCCCTTGCCTCTGGTATTCAACAATGCCAACTCACTGCATTAAAAGGTGTTAATGCCACAGTTGTAACTCGTCTTGAGCTCTCAGACACTTCTGTGTGATTTTAAACATTCAGTGAGAGAGGGAAAATATCAAATAAACAAGACTGATGTGGCTGTTCTGATACAAAAGATGTGAAAGGATGAGCTGTATGAGCCACAGAATACTCCAACTATGATTTTGTGCGTTGGAAAATGCCATGAGACTGGGAGCATCTTCAGTGAGCAGAGGAGGAGAGTTCTGCTGGGAATACAGGGGAGCTGTAGGAGTGCTACAGTGGATCCCAAGTGGTGGAGGGAGAGAATTTGAGAAGAAACAAGAGAAAAACATCAAAGGAGAATAAGGTACAAGAAGCAGAGGAAGCCATGGGAACACAATCTTCAAACCAGGTCTAATGATAGAATATTTACAAATGAATGCCAATACTTTAATCATCCTCTTACTCAAAACACTGTAGTAATACAGAGGAACAGGAGCAGAGCCTGGCTTGCAGTGGAGCCAGCATAGAAACATTCAAACAACTTGATGTTATCTGCTAAATGCAGTGCCTTCAACCAACAGTCCTTCATTTTATATATGCGTAGGTATGAAAGCCATATGTGTCATTAGCATATGCTAAACCTGATGACATTTAACATTTCTTTCAGTTTTGTTTAATCTTTCATCTTCTTTGGCAGATGGGGCACTGTATGATGCTCTGGACATAAAGCTTCAAACCAGTTTTCTAAACATGCCACAATATATAGTTTTAATACTTTATTCTTACGTATCTTTTTCAGAGAAAAGTAAAAGAGATGAACAAAAAAATCAAAGCAACCCTTGCTCCCTGCAAAAATGCCATTGTGCGAAATGGAGAGAACACAACTGCTGTTGCCATGAGAGGGCACACTGCAGCTGTAGCTTCAACACAGACCAGCAAATGTATCCCAGGAATGAGAAATGTCAGTTGCTCTCCCCATCAGTGTGTGTACTGAAGAAAGTTTGGAAGGCTTTCTATTAAGTTTCCCAAATGTTTGATTGTCTGCTGGTTTCTCCCTCCCCAGCCTGCCTCTAACCCTTACAGTCTTTCCTAGCACAGCTTTCAAGAGGAAATTTCAAAGCTTGCAGAGTTTTTGTGCTTAAAGTTGGCATTTCTGGACACATTTTTAATGAATCTCTAGTTTCTCTTGCTTAGTGTATTACATCCAGGGAGCACACAACACTGTTTTGGAGACTGTGCTGTAGTAAGTGAGCAGAAGAGAGCAGGCGCATGCAAAGACATCCTATTTGGGGTGAAGAGAGGTAGATCTCTCAGAGGATATAGCAGGAGCCACATCAACGGAACATTTTTTTAATGAGTCTTAGGCCTTAAATTACTAAAATATTCTGACACTGTTGGTATCAGGAGTGTGGCCAAAAAAATGAAAAGTGATCAATGAGCTAAAGAGACCAATGTGCAAATCGAGGACATCAGGTGGTCTTTGGCTAAAATCATATTAACAGAAACCCATGATATTTGAAGGCCATAAACTTAGGAGATATAGAGATGCTGCATAGCTTAATAGAAACAAGGTCTAGGAAAATGAAAATAAGGTGAGGTTACTACAAATCTACTCCTGATTTTCAAACAGCAAAATACTTCTGCAGGTAGGGTGGAAAAGTATTAGCACATGAACTGTGGGAAAAAAATCCATCCCTTACAGAGGGGTACCTTGGATGTACTCAGCATTTTTTCCTTACTTAATGACTTCAACAAGTGTACAAGGAAAAGATTAATGATGAATCATCTTTGGATACAAATGGTATTTGGCATTATAATAAAGGATACATTTCTTCTCTATTATTTTTCTTTTCAACCAGAAGCCCAAACACATATTCTGTGTCATTCCCTTTTCTTTTTAAAAAGTCTGGAAACATACCAAATTCTCACGTGTGTCTATAACATGCACACCAAACTTAAAAGTTCAATCTATTGGGAAATTTATTGTCTCAGTGAGGTGTTTCAGAAACTTGAAGAGACTCTCCTGTAGCTCACACCTGGTTTGATGTGATCCTTGTTTTCCTGGCTGTCTCTGCACTGTTTCATGTTCCCTCTGCTCCCCAGGGCTGTTAATTTTATCACCTTTCTAGCCAATAGCCCTCTAGTTTGAGTGCCAGGCTACTGGGACAGACATGATTCTTTGTTATACCTCCAAAATATCTAGCACAGTGAAGCCCTGACCTCCAGGCCATTATACTATGATTAACTCTTAATAATAATTATCTGACCTGCTGGTACAGAATTGCATGTAATAAGAAGTAATAAACATGTCAATGAGCAAAACTCATAGCCTTCCTAAAACAGCTGACAAAGCTACTGCCACATCTCTTTTTGCTAGAAAAGCTACAGCTCCTGTGTAGTGTTGTCAGCCTGCTTGGGGTCAAGAAGACAATACTAGTGTTCTGTACTAAGGGTCCCCTAAAAATACATGGATAGCACTTGTTGCTTTCAGATATCGCAAGACGTGAGCAAGCATTGCACATAGCTCTTCTATCCAGCTGACTGTAGGAATGGTCATTCTCCTGAAGAAGAGTGTATGTGTTATCGCACATCACTGGCATGTTGTCCCTTTGCTACCTCCTGAGCAAAGCTCCATCATGTCAATGGTCTTCAAACACATCAGTGCCAACTCTGCCAGCTTGGAATAAACAACTGTCATAGACCACTTAACCACACGTGCTTTCCACAGAGGAGCACCCACTTGATCTTCTCCAGGTTCTGTGGGAGATGGGTAGTTTGGAGCAAAGTGAAGTTATACTTTTATCTACTACCACTAGATCTCTGCTGACATGTCCAATTATCTGTAGTAGCAATTTCCATCCCTATGAACACTGGGACTTTTTCAGTCTTTGCCACAGACAAGTGCACTCAACAGCATCATGCACAAAGATAAATGGCTTGAAACAGTTGCCTGGCACCCGTGCAGGTGAGCACAGACTCTGCCTGTGCTTGTGAGTAGGTCAATCATTGAAAAGATTTATGTTGATAGATTCTTTTCAAGATCCCATAGCCTTTGCCTGTGTTGATGATAGAGGAAAGAATTTGCAGAACTTTGGGTTTAGAGCCCTAACACCTAGTTTCAAGAGGTTTGTTTCTCCTGAAGAGCTTGGCTGCTTTATGGAGCATGCTCCAGTTGGGTAACCTCAGCTCTGGTAATGAGGACTTAGAGCACATCATGTTGTCATTTGAATGGTTTATTTTTGCTTTTGCTGGACAGGATACTGACTTATCTTTGCAGTGCATTACAACTTTGTTTCCATACTTTGGCTGAGTAGGAGCAGCAGAAAAAGGAGACCTAATTTCTTAACAGAGCTTAGAACAACTTATTCCTGCCTCTGGGATTGTGAGCTCGTCTTCAAGTTGTCCTTACTAATTAGCAACATAAACTCCTGCTTCCCTTATGAGGTTAGCTTGCAACTGGATTCTGACAGAAGCTCTGAGGGTCACAGAAGAAACATTCTGAGGGACTACTCAGGATGATTAATTGAAGAATAAGTACTAAAATACAGTGCAAGTCCTAATGTGAAACAATGTGAGATTTGGTTTGTTGTGAAATGTCTTTTGAAGTGCCTACTTTCATGCTCTTTATTTCACCATCTATTTTTAAAACATATTTTAGTCTTAACACAAACATTTTTCCCATAGTCTCTTTGAATTTATTTTAGCAGGATCATACTGTACAGAACACACACCACCACCGCCACTACCGCAGCATCTCTGGCAATTCATGTTAACCATTGTCTGAGACAGCTTCCAGGCCACCTGATGCTATCTCCTATTTACATATCAAGACTTCTGCTACCAAGAGATCTAGCCCTGTCTATAGGTTTTTCAATCTTCCTTCCATTGTTGTGAGAGGCATTACTACCTGAATCCCATAACAGCATATAATCCCCAAGTCATTCTTAGTGCAGATACTTTGCATGTTTCATTGTTACAGAAACACAGTATCATTAAGAAAAAAGGGCTAATGCAAGTATGTAGCACTATTGTTACTCATAAATTATTTCATTATCAGCCCAGGTGTATACTTTAAAACACAGAGTTTCAAATCACAACATTTCCAGCTCTCAGAGTTGTAACAGATGATTAACAGATGAGGTTTAAGAAAACAAACAAACAAAATGTTTTTAATTTAAAACTCATCTGACTTTAAAAAGGAAGAATTGTGATTCTGAGTCCTACCACACAACTGGTAATATTTTGGATTTGGCAGTTATTGTAAAGCTTTCCCAATGTTATTGCAAATCTGATCTTGTCTTTTTTTTATCAAATATATAACACAAACCAAATTAAACCAAGTCAGACCAAACCTTCCCCCTACTTATTAGCAGCTATATGTCCCTAAGTACTCATTAATGATCTCTTTCAATCTCAAACTCAAATCTGTGCATCTGGGCCAACTCAATAATATCAAATCAACCTCTGCAGCCTTTTCAGTTAGGAGAGCTGGCAGTAGGAAGGGGGCCCTGTTTCATCAACTAAAAAGTCACACCTGTGACTGAGTGGGTTTTAGAAGCTCTGCTCCTGCCACTAAAGAGAGACAGACACAGTGTAGAAGTATATAATCAAGATTGTACGTTTGACATCACACTTTCTTTGGGTTCTTCTTTAGGTGTATAGGAGAAAAATAGCTGACCTACAGAAATCACCATGCCTGGGTTATAGAGATGCATCTTAAGCATCAACCTCACTAGTAAATTGTGGTCTGGAAAAAATGGGATTTTAAAATATCTCCATGGTTCTTTTTGTTAATGGGTTATCATCACCAGAGATGCTCCAAGCAGATAGAAGAATTCATACACACTTGGAAAGCGGGGGAAGGGGGAAAGGGAGAGAAAAAAACAAAGAAAAGAAATGTCTGTATTAGATAGTTCAGTTGATGTTCTGAAGAAAAGCATCTGGCAAGACCTACAATCAATGGCTGGAAACAAACAGGCTAATCTTCAGGACTTCCTAACCTAGTTTGCCTTCAAGAAGGTACAAAGCAGGCAAGAAAAAAACATCATCTTTTAGAAAAGCAAGTTGTATTGCTTTTACTCTGCAGGTGTAATTATTTCATACTTATGGAAAGCATTCATAGCGTTATGTTAAATCAAACCATAAGAAAAATGCTTTTGATCTAACATCCATGAGAGAAGACAAGACTCCCCTTTTTCAGATTTATTTGCAGAATACACACTTATGTTGGCTGTAGAAATATTAACACTTGTAAGAGAGAAAATGCCAATGTTCAGAGAAGAGGGATAGAGTCAGGGTGCCTGTGTTATCTTTCCTGTTAAAGTTTACTATTAAATCTGTGGGGTAACCAGAACACTTCAAGACTGCTTAACCATTTGCAATATATGTGTATATATCATTTACATGTATACACATATATGTATATATATAAAAGAACGTATAAAAATATATATAAATGCAAATTTTAAAACTACATATATATATATAGACAGACATAAGCATAACAGTAAAAACAATTTTAACCATTTCCTGTAACTCCAGGACTCAGTATTTGAAAGCTACTTTAGCTATAGGATTTCCTTCTGAGAACTGGAAAGCTCATTATTGTTTAAGTCCTTCTGCCACATCTTTTTTTGGAGGGGGGGTAAGAACTCTGTTTGCATGGCACTACAGGAGATGCCTCTGGAGCAACCCAGAGCAACACAGGTCATTTCTTGATATATCAAGTTCTCTCTCCCTTCTTTCCTTGCCCTCAGCTTGCCTCTTCCTGAACTCTGGCCTCTCAGACAGTGAAAATGAGAGACAAATGGAAGGGAATATAAGAAACACAAACGTTATTTAGGCAATTGTCTGAAATATGGAGATTTTAATGATAAATTCTAAATAATTAGCAAAACGCTGAGAAAATGAAAAAAAAAAAAGAAAATGGCTGGAGTCTGCAGAAAAAATTAGGTCCATCATTAAAGTTCACAGAAACTGTGTGTTTATTAAAAAATAAAAATTCATCTGAAGTGAAAAGGAAGAATATGATTCAGAAATTCAGAAGCTTGGAGCTTCAGTGTGAAAAACTCAGCAGTCCCCACAGGGTCCCACATTCATTGAAGGAACAGCTGTTTATGCAAAAAATACAGACAAATGGAGACCATGAAATGGAGGGTGACATTAGATACTGAAGAGCAAAGATATCAAAGAGCCAGAAAAGTTAGAGCCTCCTCAGGTGACATTCTTTGACAAAGTTAAAAGAAAAGGATAGTGACTTTTTTTTGGATAAGAAAATGAATTGCTCCTGCTTCCATAAAATGTTTGAGGATTCAACCTGTAGAAAAGATAAAAGAAACTGCGGACAACTAGAAAGAAACAGAGCTCTGTGAGAGGCAAGAACATTAACACACTCCATCACAACAAATACACGAAGCAATTCTTCTAACTAGGAAGTGAACAAAATCATTTCACTTTGACCTTTTCCTCACCACCCAGACACAATAGCAATAGCTGCTATATATAAAACTTAGATGCTATTCAGCTGCGTTCAAACAAACAATATTTATTTGAAATCAGAAAGGCTTGTGGTAAAGGAAGCTGGGGGATATTTTATTTATGCAGTGATAAATTAACTTGTGAGTCGCTTCTCTAAGGGTAGCTCTAGGAATGGTTTGGATGCAGAGGGATCCAGGTGGACTTTTTGAACTCCTCTGTTAAAGCTCTTTCTGTGGTGTTCGCTGGGCTTTTTCAAAGCTAAAAGACTGGAGGACACAAAGCTTTATTCTCACATTTTAGCCTTGAGATTAGAGAAGTTTCTGCCCTAGCAATCTTTGCCTCCAGCAAATCTGAAGTGTGCTGGGCAGCTGTGGAGGGAGAGAGGGAAAGCAGAAAAGACTTGTGTCTGAAACATTTGTGTTTGTGTGCATCTTACCCTGTGCAGCTGGTCTGACTCAGCTCTGAGAAGATGCTGTGCAGCTGTTTCTCTGGAGCAACACCTGTGGGCAAACAGCAGCAGAGTCCAACATCTATGTATATCTTCTGATCTCCAGAGTTCATTTTGTCCCTACTCTTGTCATCTTTAATCACAAAGCATTAGGCTTTTTCTTATTGGATATTCATGTACATATGTTCAGAACTTACAGGGCCAATCAACCATTGTTGTGGTTTTTCTATTGAGGTTTTTCTTGCAAACCAAAGCCCAGGGACTTGCCACAAACCCAAATCCTTTCTTTTCAAAACTGATTACTTCTTTGCCAGGACTCTGTTTACAGCAATTGTCTAAGACTGGGTTTGGCTGGTGCAAACGAATTTCATCTCTTCTGTGCAGCTAAGACAGAATTTAGCCTGAGTGCTCTACTGCTCTGGCAAGCCAATGCAGATGAGAGGTCCTGCTCTTGGGCAACTCTGATGATGCTTAGAGAAAGTGGCCCCAAGTCCAAATTGGCGGTAGCATCCTGAAGAAGCCAAGAGGAGGAGGCTTTACGGACTAATCCACGTCATTCCAGCTCTGATGAGCATATTCAGCAGGAAAGACAGCAAATACAGCAAAACAAAAACAAGCATGCATTCCCGTCTGAAGATGGAACCACTAGGCAGCTAGACACTGAGATACCATGCAAATGGAAATAATTAAGCGCTGGAACAGAATAGTGGAGATATCACTGGAATTATAAAAGTTTTTTTTGAGGAAAAACAAATGAATATCCAATGCCCTAAGATTTGCAGTTCCAAAGTAAAGCAACAATCCTCACAGAATAAATGGAGCTAACCCTAAGGTGCAGTGAGCTAATGGTGAAATGATTCTCATGCTAGAAGGCTCCAAAATGTGTAAGGTAAATGGTTTTGGGGTCATGAGGGGTGAGAAAGCCTTATGGCAAACGAGCAGAACCCAAATTGCTCCATGGCAGTAGGAGATGGCCATGATCCCTCTTCAAGCTGAAAGCCATATGGCTCAGAGATAAGTGGAAATAAATGACCAAGTCATTAGGATCCCAGTGGGGCATGCAGCAGTTTCAGATGGTGGCTGATCTCCCATGGTTTATCACACTGATCTCGTCCTCTGCTGGGAAGAAGTAAATGCAATGGCTGTGCAGAGTTGTGCTTCTCTGTGCACCTTTTGTTGATATGTGTATACACACATAGTCTATTAATATGAACTTTCAGGCATAATGTAAATTCCAAAGCATTTTGTGAAAATGCATACAAAAAGGGAAGTAGGGATGAAACATCATAGGAAGGTCACTGTTGGGCGTGAATGGAGAAGAGTAGTTAGGAGCTCTGTTTGCCAGGCACATGTGCAGGTAGCCTCTATCTCTCCCTACTACACATGACAAGGTGAGAGGCAAGTAATATAAGCTCCTTTCACTTTTCAAAAGAACCTTGTGTTAGCTTTTTAAGATAGATTATGCCATAGACTTTGTACTTGTAAGGATTGCTTTTCTAATGAGGCAAGAAAGGTCAAAAGAAATTAATATCCAAGATAACAGTTATCAGTCTGATATAAATAAAGCAGCTTATAACGTTTGCTATACACCACAATCTGCAACTGATAAGGAGTCTAAACCTAAAGGAGGATTTAAAAGGACGTCGATATTTGGAATATCTACACTCTGAGTTCTATTTTTAAGGAGATGACTGGGCCACAGTTTCTGATTGTTGTTATCACTGTTGAAGCTTTTGTTGCCAGTGAAGTTTAGAGGAAGGAAATCACTCACCCAGTATGGCTCAGCCTCTTCTATTCGACGGTTCAGATGTGATCCACAAGCCTACATTCATGTACTTATAAAACAGGGATCATGCTTTAATCCCATAAGTGGTACCACAGTGCCAGTAACCACTGGGTAAGAGGTACATTACAAAGATCTCCTTTGCCTGCACAGCTGCTTTCTTGTTCTTCACAGGACCCTTTGTCCTCTTAACCCTGCAGACAGCTACATCACTCCTTGTTTGTCTTTCTAACTCTCCAGACAGCTAGATTTCTGTTTGAGATTCCTGAGTGTCTCAAAGTGTTAAATATCCCAAATTAATTTTACCAGTTCTGCCTAAATTCCCATGAAAACTTGTTTCAGCATGTGTGTCGGAAGTTATATGCCACACACACACACACACAGCACCCCACTAAGCATCTATAGAGAGATGCCTCTAGAGCTTGGATATGAAACAGCCAGACCACTGTGAGGGGTGACTTTCTTCTGCGAGTCTGCTCTCAGCCCTTCTTGCCGATTAGATACTACCCCAGGTGACTGGTTTTCACATTGATGTCACTGTTTAAATTCAGCTGGCAACAAAGTACCACACAGGTTGAGATAAGAGCATGCAGGTTGAGATAAGAATGGTTTAATAACTAAAATATTGTACAATGTACTACTACTAATAATAATGATAAGGGAAATAACAAGAGGAGAGGATATAAAACTAAATGGGGAAAGGAAAACCAAAAGTAAACACAAGTGATGCATAATACAATTGCTCACCACCCACTGACCTATACCCAGCTTGACCCGAGCAGCAATTGGTCCCTTCTGAGTAACTCCCCCTGGTTTATATACTGGGCATGACATGCTGTGGTATTAAACTTTGGCTGGTTTGAGTTAGGTGTCCTGTCTCTGTTTGCTCTGGGTTTCTTGTGCATCTCCTCACTGGCAGAGCATGAAGAGGCTGAACAGTCCTTGATCAGGGTAAGCATTACTGAACAGCAACTAAATCATCAGTGTGTTAACAGCAGTGTTCTCAGACTAAAGCTAAAACACAGCACTGCACCAATGACTAGGAAAAAAATAAACTCTATCTCAACCCAAACCAGGACAATTAATCATTGTTAGGATCCCAGTTTAACTCCAGGAATGCCATATGTGTCTTAAAGACCTAAGTTTTGCATCCCAAGCAAGGTGCCATAGAACCTGAAATGTTAATTACCACAGGATCCAATTTCCATTGACAAAGTAGCTCACGGAAGTTTGGTCTCACAAGCTGTGCTTTAGCAAAAGGAGTCTGAAGAACCAGCATTTTCAAAATACTAGTTCACCACTAGTCCTATGAGTTTTCCAACCATCTGGCAAAACCAGTAATGAATATATACCAGCAATTTTTTTTGCTCTAGTTGATTTAGCTCATTGCCATGAAGATGTTAAATCTCTTTCACAACCAACCTCTCTTCACTGACAAGCATTTTTCAGGAATAAATCATTATTCTTATACTTCCAGACCCCTCTTAGACATGTTCTATTGGCTGGATTGGGTTTTTTCCTTGTATTTCAGTCCTGAGATTTGAGATCATTAAATATTTCCAATGATCACAAGACACCTTTTTTTTTTACTTTTACCAGGAATTTATTTGCAACAGTAATGTGAGATGTAGAATACAAGTGGGAACCAGATAATCATGTATTATTTTATAGTGTATTTTTCAGTAGGTTATTCCAAATGTTACACATGGAAATTTTAAGTGCTATAACATTAGTTCTGATATCATGGTGACTAAGCATTTCAATAAGCAGTCCTGTGGAAAAATCTATGTACATAGTTTGCTTTACCTCATTTGTCTTAAATTACAGACTGCAACAGCACCGCTTAGATCATATAAGTTGGTAATAAACAGTTCAGTTTATATTTGCATCTTGTCTATTTATTAAGTCATTGAGAAACTCAATTACACACAGGCTGATTTGTGATGAAAAAGGAATTGTGTGCAGCGTTTTCATCTCTCACTATGGAAATAAAGGTTCACAGTGTAGATTCTCCCATATTTTACTTAGATTAAGAATACTGAATGGTGTATTATATCCTGAATGTGTTACACACTCTGTAGGTAAAATGTTGCAGAGCACAGCATCAACTGCTCTGCCACCAAGCATTAGAAAGGTAGAAATTTGAAGGCTTTCTAAGCAGACACTCTGACAATTATTAATAATCAGAAACAAAACACGTTTTGAAAAGCTCATATGCAAATACACGTGACAAGCCTAAGCAGTACATGAGATGAGTCTCACTCCTGCATCCACTGAATGAATGAAAGACACATCTCCCAGCTACTTCAACAGGAGAAGGGTTATGATGACAACTCTGATGCTGCAGGGTTAACTTTTTTCTTTTCTTTTTTTTTCCTTTTTTTTTTTGCCTGAGAATACTTAGAATTTGGTTGATGAACTCTCAGAGTTCACACAACCCAAAAGGTATTTGTAAACCTCAGTGTAACCAACTTTAGCTTCCACCCTTTCTTCTCTGAAATCCAGTGACAAAATGTTTTGAATGTGTTAAAGTACAAATATAGCACTAGACTCTTCCAATGATTTTTTAGTACCCCAGAATGCTGACGTGCTTGTCCGACTTCTTTGATATCCATCCACAGTCACAAACAAAAGATATTTACCATTCCCCACCCCAATTAAGAACACTAAATTGTGTTACAAGGTGCAACTTAGACCTGAACGTCTTCAGAACACCCAAGCAGCAGTAAAATACATATATTAAAATTATATTGAAGCAAAAGACTGCCAAAGCATAAAAAGGCAATGCTAGTATTTTTTTAACCAAATGTGACCATTGTACAGTGATGATACCACTGCAAAAAAACTTAGAGAAGCAGGTCAAAGTTAAATGAAGACCTAAGAGATACTGAAGAGTGATGTTCCCCTACATGAACAGTGGTCTGCTGCAGTGGAGCAGCATCATCTGTGATGGTGGCCACTCTAAGAATTTAGGGCAGGTCATAAAATCTAAATCTAACACATCTCCTTCCAGAACTAAGTATCTTGCTGAAAGACTCTGATTTTGGAAAAAATACACAGTGAAATGCATGACAGACGCCACTGGGGGGGGGGGGGGGGGGGGGGGGGGGGGGG